>JACXGI010005427.1:0-33387 GCA_016801175.1 Esox masquinongy | reverse complement strand
TTCCCAGCCACGTAAGTACACAACACCGCCGGAGAGGATGTCTTGCTGATTCAAGGGAAAGGCCTGGGAAAGTCGGCCATCCCTTAATTCCAGCAGTTGAAACAGTCGACGACAGTTCTTTAGGATTGAAAACGAATTAGTTGCAAAGGACATCCACTTCCGAAAACAACAAAGGGATCCGAATTCTGGATAGTTTTCTCTCCATGTTTTGGTCGATGGTAATCCCCGAAGCTCGATGCATGGACATGATTTTTGGAACGAACAAGGCCCGTATGACACTGACCTGGTAGCTGTAATGCAATAGCATTGCTTTTGCTATCAAGAATTCATGTTGATTTAAAAATACCGTAGCTTGCAACCTCGGTGCGATTCAAAGCGGTTACTTTGGATCGTCTAAGTTTAAGCTATTAGACGAATACATTGTTTCTATTTTCCGAAACGTGACAATTTAATCAATCTGCAAGGTTAGCTGGCTTTATCTAGCAGTCAATCGTCATTACAAAGCTGACATTCGATGGGATTTGAGTGTTTCCTTTGTAACAAATCGGCGTAGCTCTCTTGCACTCTGGAAAAGCGTTTATGCTCAAATTCGGCACAGTTTCTTCTGCATAGTGCTGCCGTGCGTCACGGTGCAGTGAACAATGCTTTTGTTTTAGTCATACAGCAGGGTAGATGAAGGACATAAATTGCCAACATTGTCTTATAATTGCCTCTGTCTTTGCATGTAGCCAATAGCATATGAACCCTCCAGCAGTTGCTTCAGATATAGCTAGCCTGGGCCTTATTACCGTGTAATAGGTGTACTTTCAATATAGCACAAATTATAATATAGCTTTATATTTCTAAACTGCATCTACAAAGTATAGGACTATTAAAACCATTATATCAGTCCAAGTTTACAACCCAAAGAAGTGCTGCTACACCTCCCTGCTGTCGAAGTGAAGAAGACCCGGATAGTTTGGAAGTATTTCAGGAAATCCTGATGAACATACAGAGATCAAATCCCATCAACATCTCGCGGTATGGGAGATCACGACACAAAGCGACCGAATTTGAGGAGTTAACTTGCCTGAGGACTACAGAATCCATCCAGAGTTTCAGCCCTAACCTAGGATCCCCTAGTCCCCCTGAAACACCAGATTCCTCCCACTGTATATCCTGCATCGGGAACTACCTGCTCCTTGAGCCTTTGGAAGGGGACCACGTTTTCAGGGCCGCCCACCTGCACACAGGGGAAGAGCTCGTATGTAAGGTGGGTCTTTGAGCTATAGGTTTTATGGGCACTAGAGTTCATTATCGGACGCATTAGTCATATAGTTCTGCAGATATATGCTTACATTGTAGCGAACGTTACATCATGCAAAATCTCTTCACACTAGTCTAATCATAAAACACCATATTTGGTCAATCCACCAGGGTCGTACGAAAGAGGAATGTGGAATAGAAGCCCTTCAATAAACACAAACTTGCTCATAATGCAACCGCCTTGGTTGAGTAGTTATGTCTAAAGGTTTAGGCATATATGGTTGCAAATTGCGGACAGGTCTAACAAACAGGGCTTGCACAACTAAATAATTCAGTGTATGGAATTACCTGGTGTTTCCTCTAAATTTGTGTCCTGATATGTTATGCATAAATTGGAAATAGAGACATGTCAGAGAGTAATGGAAAAAGTAAATGGAGTGCAAAGCAGGCAGCCTAGCACGCGCGTGTCTCCGGAGCTGTGTGGGTCGGATTGCATGATGTAACGTCGACAAAGGAGTGAGTATCCACGTACCGTGCCGTTTTCTGCTCCCAAAGTCATAGCCCCTACAGCACTAGCTAAAGCCTTTGTTCCTCGCTGTAGAAAAATAAATAATAATATGACGTGTCACTCGTTCTCCTGCGCATAGCACATGACCCACCATTTCACCCTGTAAATGGATATATCATATTGTTTAACATTTTCTAGTGCTGTATGAATATGAATGTTCTGCCTATCATTGTGTAGTTAAACATTCAACTTTGCATGTTGTTTTCCGCCAAACACAAACATCCCCTTGGGGTCCGAAAAGATTTATTAGACGGCTGGTTTATTGGATAGGACCTCAATATATGCATAGGGCACACATTGAGGTCAACATTTTGGCCTTTGTTTCCACCCTACAAAGGCCTGAGCCATACAGTATTGACTAAACTGTATACACTGATTATTGGAGCATTGGATACATGTACCCTTTGATACATTCAAATGTTATGAACCCTAAACAGGGTCATAAACCTGGTCTGGTATAAAAAACAAAGCTAGGCTGAAAGCACGCCAGCCCTGTAGGAGCACAGTCATAGAGTATGACACTAATCTGTTACAGTGATAAGAGTATGGCCTTTGGCACTGCTACTGCCAGCAAGCTATATTTATACACCTGACTCCCATTTTACTGCATGTTACCAAGCAACATCAAAGATCAATTTGTAATCTCAGAATTTACGGTTTAGCGCCACAGTGTATTAGTAGATCTCCGGTACTACTAGGTGTCGAGAAGCACTCGTGGAAAAACACACACAAACACACACACTGCAGAGTTAGCCAGAGATGGCTGCTTTCGAACCGTTTATCGACTTGGAGCTGAGAGGCTGGCTCACCTGAGCTGCCCTAGCTGAAAGTCATTCGGTAGAACTGAGGGAAAGGGGTTACTATGGAAACTGGGGAGACTGCAGCCCAGTGGCCTACGCAGGGGACAGCGACAACGTTACAGAATGTTCACATTCGGATAGAAACGTACGCATGCCGAACGCGGAACAGCCTCGTGGCATTTCTACGTTTCGTACCTTTCCGATCCGCAGCAAAACGTCACGAACGTTTCACGGAGCTGAGAGCTTACGAGACTTCTATACGGCAACAGGCTGCCTGTCTTTTTTAGTCCGCAAAAAATGCGCCGAATGAAGACTGTCTGTCATTTCCAGCACTAACCTCCCCTCCCCCCACCAGGAGTTTGACATCGGCCGGTACCAGGAGGCCCTGGCGGCCTATTTCGCTCTGGGCAGACATGACCACATCAATCAGGTGGTGGAGATACTTCTGGGGGAGCAGAGGGCCTACGTCTTCTTCGAGAGGAGCCACGGGGACATGCACTCCTTCGTGCGCACCTGCAAGAAGCTGCGCGAGGACGAGGCCGCCCGGCTCTTCCGGCAGATAGCCTCGGCTGTGGCACACTGCCACGACAATGGCGTGGTCCTCCGGGACCTCAAGCTGAGGAAGTTTGTCTTCAGGAATGAGGACCGGTGAGTGAGAGGAACTTGTGGTCGCTTTCAGCTCTTTTATGAAAACGTGTTTGCGTGAATACCCCTACTTCAAATCTTTAAATTAAGTCCCATTTCGTGGTAACCCTTAACAATATTTTTAAGACCTAAATGTCTAAAACACAGCTTATCAGTTTTTATTTAGATCAAAGGTCACCGTATTGGAGGCACCCAATATAAATACGACCACACACACACACACACACACACACACACACACACACACACACACACACACACACACACACACACACACACACACACACACACGTATGTACCAGTTTAGGGCCCTTGCCAGCTAGTTGCCTACTAGAAAAGATGCTAGGAGTATCTTTGTCTGTCAGATGTTTCAATTACGTCGGGATTTACCATGTAAGGCTCTGGCAGAGTAATGAATCGGTTCTACTGTGTTATCAGCTAGTGCAAGACTGTAGTATGTAGTGACCCCTGGTGGTCGTATGTGTTTATTTCAGCCTTTAAATGCAAACAAATCAATATAATTGTTTAAGATATTAGGCTATTTGAAGAAAAAAGTGAATGTCTCAAACCAAATGGTTTGATCCATATTTATTGTTGTTGTGATGCAAATATACAGGTATCAATACCTGACACTGCTTTTTTAATTGAACCTGTCAAAGCACATTTTAACATCCTGGCCTTGACCACATACCCCAGCCTAAATACCAGTGATCTTGAGTCAGGTTCATGTTTTCTCCTCCAATGGATACAGTTAGAGCTGGACGAAGGGTGCACTGGTTGTAGATCAGTTCTGGACCTTCAGTGGCAGTTTTCCAACCTGGCCACAGAGTAGATACCTTCTATGTATTTAAATGTGGCTACGTCACCCCTGGCTCCACTGGTGGAAAATGAAAGCTGAGACTGGCTGGCTCATCTAATAGCAGCCTAACGACCTTGGCTGCCACCGACGTGACCATCCAGGGCGGTATGTCTAACCCCTCGACTGAATGATTCATAGGGGCAGAGTTCAGGGGGAGTGCATCTACATTCAAGTCTCCTTTCCTTAAATAAAAACATTTTCAGAAATTAAAAAATCCACACAGTTCTGTCAAGTCAATGTACGCGAAGGAAACGAGGAGGCTGCACATGAAGCCACTGCTGAGAGACCCCTCGCCAAAAGCCAAGACCCAGAGCGTTAACGAGTGTCAGGCCAGACAGGTAACAGATAGACAGAGAGAGAGATAGCTGACATGGTAAGGTGATATGGACGCAGAAGTTATCTGCACTGTGTGGCGACAGACTGCTTACGTAATTATGGCTGAATTGACCAATCACGGTAAAGGTTTTAGGTCATAGATCCTACTTGTTGGGAATCCACTGCGGCGAAAGCCATGGGAGAGCTGCAGCCCAAGTATCCACGATCGCCCTCCCTACTACCAGACAGTGTTCTAACCCTACGATGTGTCCACGTGCATTTGGGAGGGGGATGGATTTAGTTCATATGTAACCTGAGATGCTTTGTAAGCAAAAGTAATACATGTTAATGCGTTTGATATGTGTAGTATGTTGCAGGTGGTGAAGTTCACGCAATTTTGTAACAAGTCTGTAACAAGTAGTGTATTGATTGCGTCCCCTCATCCACCTGGACGAAAACCTAAAACAAAAGAGATCTGAAGAAGTAAAGTGCACGGTGCAAAATAGCGCACGTGGACTCCGGGGCCGTTGAGTTGAAGTCATCCGTTATGGTGGTTCTTTGTTGTGTGGGAGAGACCTATTGAATCATCTGAGCTATAAATAGGCTGATGCATACCGGCTGACTGGGTTTGCTACTCTTATCTCTCTGAATGGAAATGTCAGACGTAAGCTGCAAGCATTATGTGCTAGACTTCATTGAATGTCCAACACTATGGACCCAGAAAATATAGATGCCATCCATTAGAGGAAATGAAACCGCGCTCCCACTAGTAGAGGCCAACTGCTTACAGTGATCAAGAACATTGCTGCAGAGGCCTTTGCCATACCTGCAGTGTTCTTTTGATTTGAAGGACTGACTCAATTAAAATGTGAGCATGCATTTTTGTCCATTACATTGCCAGATTGTTTTAATTAATAGATTTTGTAGTTATCCTCCTGTGGAGAACAAGTATTCATATCTGTTTGTTTTCGGTTCTTGTTTTTTTCCAGGAGCCTTGTGAAGCTCGAGAGCCTTGAAGATACCTACATCCTGGACGGCCAAGACGACTCCCTGTCAGACAAACACGGATGCCCCGCCTACGTCAGCCCCGAGATACTCAACGCCAGCGGCAGCTACTCGGGCAAGGCGGCCGATGTGTGGTCCCTGGGGGTCATGCTGTACACCATCCTGGTGGGTCGCTACCCATTCCACGACGTAGAACCTGGCTCCCTGTTCAGTAAGATTCGCCGGGGACACTTCAGCATCCCGGAGACCCTGACACCCAAGGCCAAGTGTCTGATCCGGAGCATCCTTCGTCGGGAGCCCGCAGAGCGCCTCACGTCCCGGGAGATCCTGGATCACCCCTGGTTCTCCTCCGGGGCAGCAGGTGGCGCTGTGGTCCAGGGGAGGGCAGAGCGGGAGCTGGAGCAGACTGTGCCTGAGGTGAACATGGAGGAGGAGCTGGATCAGTTCTTCAGCTGAGCTGACAGGAAACAGGAAGCACAAAGGGAGGACTACACCATAACGCGGGGAAAACCAACCGCGATGCGCTCGCTATGAGCCTAACGGTAGATTAGTTGTTTAGCAGGTGAAACATTGTCACTCACAGAAAAAGGTGTTTCCATCTTTATTTCTTTCCATTCCATGGAAAACAGACGTAGTGGTGGAGCCAGGTGGCAAATGGCGTACAAACATCACGGAGGTGGCGCTTCTGCTAAGAGGAGTTTTCGCCACTTGACATACGATTCGCAAACGATGTAGCAAAACGTTCCGTTTTTTTCTCTTGTTGTTGGTGCTTTTAAAAGTAGAGACAGACATTTACCACGTTGTTACGCTACGGAAAGCACTAAGGGACACGAGACCTCAGCCAAGGAGAACAAGACACATGTCAAACTGCGACAACACTCCTCTATCGTTTTTCACACGACCAGGTATAATTTGCCCCTAACCGCCGTGCTATGATCAGATTAACCAAACCTCAATCCTAGACTGAACTGTTTGGAGGATAAAAACAATGTCTGATGCTAGACCAGTGATTGGGGACAACTTCTGCCTACTCTGTTCTAACAATCATCGGGACAGGTGACCTCATTTTTGTTTTGTCACTTAGTGTTTGTCTCTCATTTCCCCACATGACCTTTGACCCTAGGTTATAAAGCTCTTTCACTGACATAGAAGACAGATTCTCACTAAGTTATTGTATGTACCCGTCTTCAGAATTTTGTGTGCTTTATCTTTTTCTATGTAGCCTTATTCCTCCCCCCTCACCATTGTGTGTGTTTCTTGAAAAACCCAATGTTCCACCACCATTTATTTATCATTTAGTAATAAGGCTGTGTTTTAAGTCTGACATCACCTTGTTGTATTAAGCTATTACATTAAATTGTTACTGCTGCTTTGATATCTTCTCCTAACCTTAATTTGTAACCTCTCTTGCTTTCTCACTCTCTTTAAGCCCCCACCAGTGGCATGATGCACTTGATTAGTTTAGGTTAGGTGAACGATCGATTTCACCTCTCTAGACTCGCTTTCTCTATTTAAGTTTAGCTTTTCATTTCGAGGAACGGAAAACTTTACGTTTTATTTAAATTGTAACAACTATATAAATATATATATATATTTAAAAAAAAACATTGCAGGGTTTTTCTTTTCTTTTTCAGAGATTCCTTCATGTATATTGTAGGCAATATTTTGGACACAGGACAGGTATGACGGGAAAAAGAAAGGCTGTCCGAAGACGATTCAATTTTTGTGCCAGTATTTCTGTGCCCCCACCACCATGCGGACATTAGTCACCCTTAATATCTTTTGAACTTGACACCAGTAATTAAACAATACTATTACAGTAACATGGTTAGCAGTAACCCATGTTGATTTTCTACTGCCTGCGTAGGTCCTGTGAAACAAGCCTGTTCTGAATAGGTTAACAGTGGACATGTTCTGTCGTATCTCAATGTTACTTGAATTTGTGTTTTTCTTAACTAGTCCTAGGCATGTGCCCTATGAATGCTATCGCCTGCCTAGCAGGGTGAAACAAAACAAGTTTGTTCTATAATAAAAGTAAAAACACAAGTGAACAATTTCTCCAAAATTTGCTATTTTAAGTTGCTTTTAAAACTGACTATTGCTTTCATTTAGTTTCGTAGAATGAGCTGCCCATATTTTTTTTGCATTGGTGCTGATTTGGTGCTAATGTAAGGAGTCCTTATGTTTTGTTTTGGAGGGGAGTGGTGCATGGTGGGAATTCTGCCTCGGATGTTCTGATTGTAAAATGTAACAGATTTTGGTGTTGTCCAAATTTATTCAGTAAATAAATTGTGAACTGCACTTCGGGGTTGATTCTTCTCTTAGCACATCCTGGGTATTGTGTTTTATAATATCAAGCAAGCCCTCTGTTGGTTATTGCTTTATATAAGGAATTGCATCATGTCTAAAATTTTGTTCAGGCCACAGTGATGTAACAGTTGCATTTTTCTGGTGTACATTACAATATAGCCACTTAGGACATATTTGGCTGAGGAGCTCTTCTAAACACACTTTAGAATATCTCAGTGGTGACATGCTGAGCTTACAGTACTGAAGATCTAAGACTATCGCAATTTAGCAGAGTGTATTTGACTGCACAATATTGAGGTTTTCCACCAGTAACCCAGTAATCTAGTTTATAATGTTGATCTTTTACTGACAGACTTGTACCATTTCAGGAAAATTTCATACCAAAGAACATATATTACATTGACAAAATATTCAAGTGACTGCTTTAACTCTAAATAATATGTTTTTTCCTCGAAGTTGCCAGGAGAACCATATGTGTACATTTGTGTCTCTATATTAGTAAGTACCAAAACCATATAAAAACTCTATTTTGAGTTCAAGTTCAAATAATCTTTATGTCATTTGATACTTTCAGACCTCCATTCAAAAACATCTGCTTATTTTGCACAGAGATTTTGGCCAGAGTTAATCCTCTCAATTTGTATCCTTCCTGTCGTACAGAACAACCAGTGTCCTCTACTGACACAGCGTAGTGAATTCTCTCAGGCTGCCATTGAAGAAGACAAACAAAATACTATCAATAAAATGTCCTCTTTTCCTATAAGTCCTCCAGCACAGACAGAAGGAATAATTACAGAGGCGGCTACATTTGGCTGAAGCCTGTCGTTGGATAATCCAACAGATATAGATTTAAAAGCTTATCGTGCTGGGCTCATTTTGTTGAGTTCTCAAAGTAGAAAATACAGATAGGACAGGAACAATTTATCCTAGAATAACATTACAGCTGTGGTTTTAGGCGTAAGGATCTGAGCGGCTTTGACAAGGGCCAAATTGTGATGGCTAGATGACTGGGTCAGAGCATCTCCAAAACTGCAGCCCTTGTGGGGTGTTCCCGGTCTGCAGTAGTCAGTACCCATCAAAAGTGGTCCAAGGAAGGAAAAGCGGTGAACTGGCGACAGGGTCATGGGTGGCCAAGGCTCAATGTTGCACGTGGGGAGCGAAGGCTGGCCTGTGTGGTGTGATCTAATAGATGAGCTACTGTAGCTCAAATTGCTGAAAAATTTAATGCTGGTACTGATAGAAAGGTGTCAGAACGCACAATGCATCACAGTTTGTTGCATATGAGGCTGCGTAGCCGCAGACCAGTCAGGGTGCCCATGCTGACCTCTGTCCACTGCCGAAAGCGCCTACAATGGGCACGTGAGCATCAGAACTGGACCATGGAGCAATGGAAGGAGGTGGTCTGGACTGATGATGGATTTCTTTTACATCACCTGGAGAACACATGGCACCAGGATGCACTATGGGAAGAAGGCAAGCCGGTGGAGGCAGTGTGATGCTTTGGGCAATGTTCTGCAGGGAAACCTTGGGTCCTGCCATTCATGTGGATGTTACTTTGACACGTACCACCTACCTAAGCATTGTTGCAGACCATGTGCACCCTTTCATGGCAACGGTATTCCCTGATGGCATTGGCCTCTTTCAGCAGGATAATGCCCCCTGCCACAAAGCAAAAGTGGTTGAGGACTGGTTTGAGGAACACAACAAGTTCAAGGAGTTGACTTGGCCTCCAAATTCCCCAGGTCTCAGTCCAATCGAGCATCTGTGGGATGTGCTGGACAAACAAGTCCAATATATGGAGGCCCCACCTCGCAACTTACAGGACTTAAAGGATCTGCTGCTAACGTCTTGGTGCCAGATACCACAGCACACCTTCAGAGGTCTAGTGGAGTCCATGACTCGACAGGTCAGGGCTGTTTTAGTGGCAAAAGGGAGACCTGCACAATATTAGGCAGGTGGGCATAATGTTATGGCTGATCGTTGTAGTTTCAACTTCAATTATGAACCAAAAATGCACCTAATTTCAAAGTCAGGAAAGACATTTTTTAATATTCCAAATCAAAAACCAATCTAACTTTTACCTCTAAAATATACATTTTCAAAAGTATTTTGCTTATCGAGCTGCTTCTGCCAGGCAGCGGCATTAGAAAGGCCCTTGAGGAAAGTATGCTTTTGACATTGTCACTTCAACAAACGATCCATTTGAGCTGTGCTATCTGGTATGCATGAAATATAAAAAGGTCACAACTCTCTCGTGTGTGAAAAAAGACAGAAAGGATTTTCATTTTCATCTCTTAACCTTTCCTCAACCTTTGAGAAAATAGAAAACCAATCACACAATCATGAGAAAAGCTCTTCACAATTTTCTGGGCTTACTATACTCTCACAAGAGACTCCAAAATACAGTACTATGCCAAAGATTTAGGCAGGTGTGAAAGAATGCTATAAAGGAAGAATGCTTTAAAAAAATATATGTTAATAGTTTATATTTATCAGTTAACAAAATGCAAAGTGATTGCACAAAAGAAAAATCTAAATCAAATTGATATTTGGTGTGACCACCCTTTGCCTTCAAAACAGCATCAATTCTTCTAGGTACACTTGCATACAGTTTTTCAAGGAACTTGGCAGGTAGGGTGGCCCAAACATCTTGGAGAACTAACCACAGTTCTTCTCTGGATTTAGGCCTCAGTTGCTTCTCTCTCTTCATGTAATCCCAGACAGACTCAATGATGTTGAGATCAGGGCTCTGTGGGGGCCATAGCATCACTTCCAGGACTCCTTGTTCTTCTTAATGCTGAAGATAGTTTTTAATATTTTCGCTGTATGTTTGGGTTTGATCTCATGCTGCAGAATACATTTTGAGCCAATCAGATGCCTCCCAGATGGTATTGCACAATAGATAAGTATCTGCTTGTACTTCTCAGCACTGAGGAAACCATTAATTCAGACCAAAACCCAAACTCCATTTGCAGAAATACAGCCCCAAACTTGCAAGGAAACTCCACCATGCTTCACTGCTGCCAACAGACACTCCTTCGTGTACCTCTCTCCAGCCCTTCGGCGAAAACCAACTGCCTTCGGCTACAGACAAATATTTCAAATTTTGACTCAGCAGTCCAGAGCACCTGCTGCCATTTTTCTGCACCCCATTTCCTGTGTTTTCATGCACAGTTGAATCGCTTAGCCTTGTTTCCACATTGGAGGTCTTCCATGAAGGCCACTTCTGACCAGACTTCTCTGGACAGTAGATGGGTATACCAGGGTCCCACTGTTTTCTGCCAGTTCTGAGCTGATGACACTACTGGACATCTTCCGATTGTGAAGGGAAGTAAGCATGACGTGTCTTTTTCGTCTGCTGCAGTACGTTTCCTTGACCGACCACTGCATCTACGGTTCTCAACACTGCCCGTTTCTTTGTGCTTCTTCAAAAGAGCTTGGACAGCACAGGTGGAAACCCCTGTCTGGCTTGAAATGTTGGCCTGGGCGAGACCTTGCTGATGCAGTATAACTACCTTGTGTCTTGTTGCTGTGCTCAGTCTTGTCATGGTGTATCACTTTTGACAGTGAACTGTCCTTAGCAACCACACCTTGTTAGTCGAGTTTGGCTGTTCCTCACCCAGTTTTATTCCTCCTACTCAGCTGTTTCTGCTTCAGTTAATGATTGTGTTTCAACCTACATATTGAAATGATGATCCTTAGCACGTGTTTGGTATAATTGTTTAATCATACATCTAACTATATGCCTATAAAATCCTCAACTTCGTGAAGGGTGCCTAGAAATGATGGCAAATGGTGGTCACACCAAATATTGATTTAGATTTTTCTTCTGCTCATTCACTTTGCATTTTGTTAATTGAAGACTGTAATCTATTAACATGTCTATATTTGAAAGCGTTCTGACTTTATAGCATTTTTTTCACACCTGCATAAAACCTTTGCACAGTACTGCATGTGTTTTGTCATTTTTGCCATGGCAATGTTTTTTTCAGTGTTTATGCAATGCCAACTGACCTCTCCCCACTCCTTTGATTGACCTCCCTCCTGTTACTGAATCCCACTGCATGAAAGCGGTTCACATCTCATTCGTCCATCTAGTACACATCATCTTCTATTGCCGGTGCACCTGTTATGTTCGTGCCGTATAATCCTGATTAATGTTATGTCCATCGGATAAGAGAAAAGCTTGGCAGCTGCCATAGTGAATGTGCTGATACAGGATGCCTAACCAGATTAAATGCTCACAGAAAAATGACTGATTGGGAATACTGACAGCCTCTCAATCACACTTCATCACCATCTTTCTTTATCCTGAATATATATATATTTTTTCTTCCCTTTTTCCATTGTCAACATGGAAAACACAGAGACGTCCGTAACCTTTTCAATTGTGCGCTATATGGTGGGTTGCAGATGTATCTGTCTCATATAACTGATCACTGGGCAAGGTTGCAATCCTGTTTCTGCAAATGCAGGTACCGATTAGCCGTAAGGATGTGCCTCTCCTTCATCCCTCCATCCCGTTTTTTTGTCCATAGGTGTTTTACCCAATGACAAGTGTCATTATACGTTTATACGTTTACACATATTTAACATTTTGGAATTCTCACTGGTAATAGAGGCATTACCTTCCAAACACAGAGCTAAAAGTTGGTTTAAAAAATATGACAGTTTTCACATGACTTTCACAGAAGCGCTTTCCAATATGGCTGCCAAACAACAAAATTGGTTCTACCTGTGAATCTAAGTTGTTCAGTGATAAAAGTGGGCAATAATTTATGTATTGACAATGTTTTCATAGCGTAAAAATTCCTTCGGGAAAATGAATCGGGTATCAGAGTTTAAATGAGTAAATGACAACTGACAGAGAACTATGATTGCTGCACTGCTATCCAACTCTTGCCACATCAACCTACAAAAAAGACACTATCATACCAAGCCTGAAGGCCCATATTGGTGGGTCTGACTCATAGACTACAGCACATTAATAAAGGTCAACATATGCTACTCTGCTCCCTGGTGGTGACTATAGAAATAAAAAAAGATATAATCCATGGGTTAAATGTTGCCCACAGAACCTGATATAAATTTCTGAGAAAGCTGCAGCAAGACTCGCCCCCATGTCAAATTGTCAACCATAGCTAACACGTTGTGGGGGTGGACTCTATATTCAGATGATCCAACAAAATAAGTAATTGATTCAGGGTTTTAGAGTAAGAATCATTACACAAACACACATTGCCATGGCAACAACCGAAGTTCAATCAATCAAATGTATTTAATAAGTATTTTATATATTGTGCCAGTGAAGATTATAAGAGCATATTTGCTTTTAAGGTCACATCAATACATTTGCATGTTTAGGTGACCGGGTCAATAAATGCAGGAGGGCTGTGGCCTTAGGCGGAATCAAGATTAGCCCCACAACCAGATGGTCAAGGGTGTGTGTAACACTTATCAATTCATAGATCCAATTAATATCAGTCAAGGACAAGCATGACCGGATGGGTAGCTGCATTTTCCTAAACAGATGCGCCCAGCAAAGCAGCCCGAAAATATCAATGAGTTGCAACGATCAAAGTTCAAATAATTTTAGCAATTTTATGTGATGATAAATGTAGGTGTGTACTAACTTTTTTGCTCATCATTGCATTTTTGCTCATTTTAATTGCATAAATGGTTTCAAAGTTGAATTTCTTTTCTGAGATTTGTAAAATTGGGTTGCTTGTATCAGTGAACATGGTTGGAAGATATCCATGTGTCCAAAAATGTAAAAACAAAGACAGCTTTACTGTATAGGGAAAATAATAGTGGTCCCAAAACAGAGCCTTGTGCAATACCAAAGAGTACCTTTGATTTCTCTGAGAACCGATCGTCTACAGGTGATATTTTTATGATAGATAGGATCTGAACCATGGAAAAGCGTGTCTGTGTAGACCAATATTGGTTTCCAAGCTCTCCAAAACATGGGAGTGATCAGTGGTGTTGAAGGCAGCACTAAGGTCAACAAGCATGAGGACTCTAGGTCTGACGCAAATAAAAGGTAATGTTACACATTCACAGGGTTGGGTAGGTTACATTTTAAATGTAATGTGTTATAGTTACAAGTTACCTGTCCACATTTGTAATCAGTAACTAATCAGTAATACTGAATTTTGAATTACTTTTAGATTACTTTGATATTAAGAGGCATTAGAAAGCAAATAGGCATAGCCAGTTGAATACTCTTTGCGGGATCAATCAATGTTAGAGTTTACATAGCTGGCCAAAAACGGAATTTACATTTTACCTTATGGGTTTTGCACAGCGCCTTTGGAAAGGGTTTCTAAACCATGGCTTTCCCCTTCCATATGATTGGGCTACATCTCTACATTACACGCTAAAGATCTGTCAGATCTATCAGATGTTCAGTCGTTCCATTTAATCCAATAACCAAATAATCTTCCAGAATCTGGCTGTTTATCTGAACATAACCCAAAATCGAAGGATGTTAGCCTTTTTTATTTGTTTCATTCATGTTTTTAATTGCTTCAAAATTGTTGAAACATTGTTCAAAAATAAATGGCAATGTCTCAAAGAGGGTTTTGACATTGTTGTATATAAAAATCAAGATATCCGTAGCTTTTCGCGTGTACACTAAATCTGCAGTAGTCTGACGTTTTGCTCCACAACCACCAACATTGTCAAAACGTTGCAGAAACCCCAGGCACGCGAACGCACGTTTGCAATCGTGAACATCCGCACACAAATGCGTTTTATCCGGGCGAACGTAACCTGTGATTACTAGGGCCACCAGCGATGGATTTTCAAAACGCAAATGAAGGAAATAAACTGTGATCATACACCTGCACTCTTAGCTTACAGATCTTAGCTTACAGTCAATGTAGTCAGCAGCCAATGATAATCAATGGATTCAATATTCTGAGATGCTTCAAATCATTAAATCATCATCCTTCGGCAAAGTGCTTCCCAACACACCTTTTCTCCTTAAATATCGTAAATTCCATATAATGTTTTATCTTGAAGGCAGCCCCGTGTTACAGCTATCTAACAAATAGTTACCTTATCTTCAAAAACATTTCCTGTCTGACTTGTTCAGTGAAACTCTTCTTGGCTGTGTTGTTCGGTGTATTTGGCAAATAACCTTGAAACTTGAACAATATATAACACCTATCTATCTATGTCTATATAGATAGGTATCTATCTAACACCTATCTGTCTATCATTGTTCTGAGAAAGATGCGTAGAGTAGATAACTAAATCACAATTTATATGGGTCGGATAATATTATCGTAGATACACTGTTTTTACCAACTAAACTAGCGCTTCATCAGTCACTAAACTGGTTATGTGCGTCCACATTTGCGCGCATGATGATCACACACAACAACTGAGGCGTTCAATTGTTATTTTGGTTCAAATAACGGTTAAAACATGGTTCAAATAACGGTTAAAAAATTAAATAAAAAAATCAAGCATGCAACGTGTCAGTTATTTTGCGCACCTATTCTTTTTCAGTTGAAGTAATCCAAACAGTAAATCAAGTATCTGTAATCCGATTACAATATTTTAACGTATACTGTATATTTGGTAACGTAACGGATTACAGTTACTGATTTTTGTAATCTGTTACTTCCCAACTCTGCACATTCACAAGTGCGATCTCAGTGAAATGACAGGGTCTCAAACCAGACTAAAACATGAACTAAAAAATGTAGAGAGGAACAAGAGGTCCCATAATTGCAAATAGTTATTTAATTTATCTGGAATAACCAGATACATTAAATATCCCTAACCCCTAATCCTTTACTTTATTGAAATAGGCTTTGTTACTTCCATTTCTAGCAAATTTGGCACACATCTAGAGGAACTGGAGCAATTTCTTATGTTCAGTAGGCAGTGCAAGCACATGAAGTAGCTCCTTAAGATGTAGTTTAGTTGGAATAGGGTCCTATTGGAATAGGGGCCTATACAGCAGGTAGGATAGTTGTGGAGTGCTGCTTTTTAATTTGCTTTGCAACTCTATCAAAAATACATTTTGGATTGTTTTTGTTCTCCTAAAACAAGTTGGAAAAGTAGGCTGATCGAGCAGATGTGAGCACTTTTCGGTTCACCTTGCACGTTTTACTGACTTACATATCCTAGCTGTGCTAATGTTAGCCTGCAATGACAAATCATACAGTTTGGCTTATTATTGTTTCTGCAAACTTTAGCTACTGGCTAGCTAACTAAATTAGCTGTTGACTACATTACTTTTCACCTTTGAACTTGTGGCTAAGCTGCCTTGGCAAACAGTAGACCCCCTAGCAAAAATAGCTAACATAGCCAATGAAAAGTACCCCACAAAATGTTGAAAATAAACTAATCTTAAAAGTTTTCTTTCCTACATTCTAAAAACAAAAGGTTCTAGGAATATCCTTGACTTTGAAACTGTGGGAGAACCCCTATAAGATCTCCATGGAAAAATGTCAAAGAGTATTGTATATAACTATTTATACTCAAAATACTATAAATCTACCCCAAAAGTTCTTCAAATTGTTCTTTGAGGCACATAATGAAATCCAGGGAACTGCTTGCTTAGCATCTTCCAGAGACATTTGGCAACAAAGTAAACGCTTCCACTGTGAGAAGGCGTCTTAAGGTTTCAGTACGCTTTGTTGTTTTGATAGCATGCTTCCCTATCACGGTGAGTGCATCTATTATGACAACATTTTGTGGATCGAATTGGGCTGTTTCATTCCTCTTTTCCAGTGTTGGTGGTGGTGCTCACTAACAGAATGGAATGGAGAGGACTGCATTTGTTTCTGTGACTATAAAAATGCCATCTTGACCAGAATCCTGTGATCTCGGCTATTTTCAGGCAATACTTTTTTGGCAGCTGATTCCATAGGGAATAAAAGTCACAGGGGTGGTGAATTTGTATTTTTTTATTTGTCAAAGTGAAACAAAATCTGCTTGCTCCTTGAGGGTTTTGAAATGTTTTCTTTATGCAACTCAAAGTCTAGTAAACGGACACTGATTCCATTTATCGTCACTGGTCAACTTGCATGATGACATGAGTATCTTCTTCTGGGTAAAGCCATGTACGGCTACTACAAGCCCATCACCCAGACACACATTCACACACACCCATCCCAATAGCCAGAATGACAATGATTTCTCTGCTCTTTATGTAGCCTAGCCTTCTCAATTAAAAAATCTCACATTAAGGCATTATCGTGCTGTCACACAGATGTTATATAATGATATACAGACATTCAGAAAGCCTGTTTGAAGTCATTGTACAAAACAGAGAGAAAAACATTTTAAAGTTGTGACTCAGTTTTTGGACAACAATTGATGGCACAGGATATAAGGTTCTTTGCTAGGTGGTCTCCAGTCTACTGCAAGAGAACACATTCTTCCATTCATCCCAGATGATTATTCTATTTAGGGGCTGTAGGTTAACCTCTTTTGCTCACAGTAGACTTTCCATACTGACTCACCTGTTAGTTGAACCAGCAAACCTTTCCCAACCCCTAGCTTGACTTCTGTGACTTCAGATGCTAATACTTAATTAAATGCTAATAACACCTATATTTCAATAATCATTACTAAAGTGTTGTTAATCATTCTTTAGCATCAGTGTACTGTATACTATAAGTGATGTTGGCAAATCAAACATTATCTCCAGCTTAGGCAAACTGCTACTTAATGTGTAAATACATGCTCCAACTTAAATAATCTGTTATTCTACAGTATGATTTAATTGGTTGTTATCTGAAGACGTTTTCCAAAATGTTTTCAGAGGTTGTTTCTCTTGGATGAAGCACAGCACTTACTGAGCATTCTGCAACATCTGGTCTCACGGTCAGGTCTCCTCACTATAAACCTGCCATTATGGTTGACAGATCTGGCCTCCTGTCTATTTTCATTTCTCTACTTGTAATTCCTGAAAAAGAAGTGACCATAACCGGCTTAGATTACAGCCCAACAATAACAGTATTTTTTTAAACCCCTAGTTTTACAGCACTCTGCGCTCATTCTCTCTCAATCTCTTGCTCTCCTTCTCCCTCTACCCCTGTCTTTTTCTCTTTACATTCTACTTCTCAATTCAATTAACTCATGGAGTTTAAGTACAATTTTGCTTGGCACAGGGGAACAACTATGCATTCTTTACAATAGATGACATTTTTTTCCCCAGTTAACTCTTCAAAACTATTCTAATTAATGTCAGTATCTCTAAATTGGTGTTGCTCCATTCACACAATGAGATCCTTTCCCAACACAGCTTAATAATTGCTGTTGCTTGTTGGTTGAACACTGACATTTCTCAGATGAGCAATAGTGTGCTTCTGTGTGCGGGTCCCCTGGCACAGCTCCATGTGTAGGCCCCCATGGCTCCTCTGGCCAAGCTCCTGGTGGCAGGGCACCAAGGCAAACACACAGGCAACAGATGGGCTCTGTTGAGCTCCTCCCATCCATAGAGCAGAGGCTGGCTCTGAGCTGAGGCCCAGAGGGAGAGAGAAAGGGGGGGTTCACAAACTCAAAGGTGAAGTGGTTTGCTGACATACAGCCCTGTAGCTTATTCTTTTTTATTTTTAGTTTTTTTACAGTTTATGTACTTTTTATGATTGATGTTTATATATAAACACCTAAGCATTTCCATAGTGCAGGATACAGAACATTTCCACAATATTTTTAACCTCTCTAATTCATGACTTCACTCTCAAAATTATTGCAAATCCCTTTTGCACTTTTAAGACAACATAACAAATTAAAGGTTAAACATAAAACACGACTGCTAGTAATAGACAATGAATCCTGGTATTCCTAAATAGCATTAATGGAAAATCTGTTGAGCATTTCCTGCTGTAGTACACAAATCACACATTAGATGGCGCTCACTAATAGAAATTGAATGGAGAGGACAGCATCTGTTTCCGTGACTGTAGATGTAAAATGCCATCTTGACCAGAATCGTGTAATTTGGGACATTTTGAGGAGTTAGCCAATAATATTTAGCCAGCTGATTTCAAATAGTAGAAATGTGGTATTTTCTTTATTTGCCAAAGTTAAACAAAACGTTGGCAAATAAATAACTTATTTGGGTACGAATTTGGGTACGAATGAACATTTTGGGGTTATGAAGGTTACGAAGCAATGAAAAGTTATGTATTCACGTTCTAAGGTTGTTGTTTGTTAAATATGGAATAGGCTAAGACTAGTGCCATGAAAAGAATATCAAATACAGTTCAAGCTGGATATAAAAATGACAAATACCTTATTCTGACTGACATTTATTGGTATTCTGGGGGGACACTGGAACCATAAATTGGCCCTGGCATTTTGAATACACTGGCCATTTGTTTCCCATGATGCTACCACAGCTGTAAATGTTTTACTCAAAGACTGTGTGGCAGCAAATATTTCTACCTTACAGTCCCCAATTATTGTTCAGATAATAAAAATGTTGGGCAAAAAAGAAATAAAACCTACATTTGGGCCAGTCTATCTTGCATTTCGGGGCATAGTCTGCCAAAGCTGGTATTTACTGCTAAAACAGTCTTTGAGTATTGTTTTACAGGCCAAAGAGAGGTGTTATAGATTGTGTTAAAAACACATTGAATCACAACATGGCAGTACTCAAGGCCAACCTTTAACAACTGCATACACCCACCCGGGGCTGTTCTTATATGCTCTAACAAAAATCACTTACAAATGGAGATGCATGAAAATTGATGTTTCATTATGTTATGCAATGCACGCCACGTTTGACGCTCCACCAAAGAGCGTAAGCGTTATTTTTGTTAAGGATTGGCCAATTATCTGGTCAGTATGCTGCACAGTATAATCAGAGCCTCAAGATGACAAAGCAAATTGGAAAGAGGTAGGCCTTGTTTTCCGTTTCTCACTTCTTTCCTCGCACCCTTTTCGTCAATACCCAATTATTCTCTCTGTTGCACTTCCCTGATAGCGGCGGCTCTAAAATAGCTTTCTGAGGCATTGTTTTCTAATTGTAGCAATCTGGAGTCACTTGAAGTATTGATCAAACATTAGAGGCTTTATACGGTAAGGTGCGTGGGCAAGGTGGTGTGGAAAAGAAGAGAGAGGCAAAGAGGATTGCAGCTTGCCTGACTACTAGGTGTTTTGAAATGGTGTTTGAGCAATTTCAGAGGGTGGTGCACTATTGTCTCGCTTTTCTTGTTGATTTCCTCAAATGCATGTCAGTTGATTATAGTGCAGTATTGTCAAACGTATTTTACCCCAGGGTCCGTGTTAAATCTTCAATGAGGTCTGAGAACAGAGAAATCACAGAGAATCTTTTCTATTTCTTGGCCGGGCAAAAAAGAGTTATCAATTTATAGTTTTTCATCTTTTCAGTGCTTCCTGATTGTCTAAGTTTAATTTCTGTGATTATCAGCGAGCTGCAATCAAAAAACATTATGTACATAGGCCCTCATTTCTACACAGTTTTGAATGGGTCTTCTAAAGTATATTGAGTATGTTCTCCTTGCATGAAAACTAAGCAGTGAATGAAGGAGTCAACCTTCATTCACTGCTTAGTTTTCATGCAAGGAGAACTATGTTCTCTAAGAGTGTTTTTACAATACAAGCCCAATTCTGATATTTGTTTCTTCACTAATCATTTGACCGATTCATTTAGCTCGGAATAATCTCTGAAGCGATTGGTCAAAAGACACATTTGTGAAAAGAATATCAACATTGGTGTCACTGTGTAAAAGTAATTAATTTGTATTTCATAAATGGAAAAAATATATACACTGCTCAAAAAAATTAAGGGAACACAATCATCACAGTATAACACCAAGTCAATTAAATTTCAGGGATATCAATCTGTCCAGTTAGGAAGCATAAGCGATTGTGAATCAATTTCACCTGGTTTAGTGCAAATGAACATGAAACCAGGTGCACTGGAGAGGCAACAGCAAGACAACCACCAAAAAGGGAATGGTTTTGCAGGTGGTGGCCACAGACAATTTCTCTCTCCTTATCCTTCCTGACTGATTCTTCTCTAGTTTTGCGTTTTGCTAGTGTCCTTGTCTCTACTGGTTGCATGAGGTGGTACCTGCAGCCCATTCAATTTGCACAGGTAATCCAGCTCCTCCAAGATGGCAGATCCAAACGTGCCGTCACAAGAAGGTTTGCTGTGTCTCCCAGTACAGTCTCAAGAGCATGGAGGAGATACCAGGAGACAGGCCGTTACATGAATAGAGCTGGACAGGGTCGTGGAAGGGCATCAACCAAGCAGCAGGACCAGTATCTGCTTCTTTGTGCGAGGAGGAACAGGAGGAGCACTGCCAGAGCCCTACAAAATGACATCCAGAAGGCTACTGGTGTGCATGTTTCTGACCAAACCGTCAGAAACAGACTCCATGTGGCATTGGGGCCCAACGTCCTCTAGTGGGATCTCTGCTCACAGCCCAGCACCGTGCAGCTCGATTGGCATTCGCCAGAGAACACCAGAACTGGCAATACCGCCACTGGTACCCTGTTCTCTTCACAGATGAGAGCAGGTTCACACTGAGCACATGTGACAAACGTGAAAGAGTCTGGAGACGCCGTGGTGAACGTTATTCTGCCTGCAACATCATCCAGCATGGCCGGTTTGGCAGTGGGTCAGTGATGGTCTGTGGAGGCATATCCTTGGAGGGTCACACAGGCCTCCACGTGCTAGCTAACGGTATCCTGACTGCTGTTAGGTACCAGGATGAAATCCTCAGACCCATCATCAGACCTTACGCTGGTGCAGTGGGCCCTGGGTTCCTCCGGGTGCAGGACAATGCTCGGGCTCATGTGGCCAAAGTGTCATTTTGGCCTATAATTACTTCCTGTTTCACTACGGTAGAAATATCAGGTTACAATCTAAAATCCATTTGTCATTTATTACCATAGGGAAAGACAAAGAAATAAAGATTTTTTTAACATTGTTTTTAAACTTTTTTACAATAAAGTGATGATATCCAATTCTAATTCACAGCAAAGCCAAGTGGACCTGGGATGTCAAGTTATGTGTCTTCCGATGCACATCCAATGCTAATCTGGTTCCTATCTCATACTCTCCAGACTTCTACCTTGATTGACTTCACAGGTGCCCAAGCTCCCACAATTTTGCAATAAATTATTGTATATTCAATATTCATAATTATTTTAGAACAATTTCTAGATTTGATTTTTGAATTTGACATTATTGACATTTTGTGTGGATCCAAGTCAAAACTATTTTTTTACAGCATTATCCAAAACGCTAATAAAATCATTTTTTATTCAGGGTGTCACACAATGAAATGTGGAAAAGTCCATGGGGGATGAATACTTTGGAAAGGCACTGAGTTGACAATGAGTATTAAGTTTGGAAAGCAAATAGATTCAATTTTCGTTTGCCCCTTTAAATTTTGTTCAGGAGAAAAACCATTGTGTCCTGATAAAACAGACAATTCTGATAATGTCAAGTGTCTCACCTTCCACTCTCATTCGCCCTCCCTGTTGCTCACTCAAATCATACTCTCATACAAAATGCAGAGACGGGGAAGAGATTTGCCAATTACACTCATTCAGCCTAGGTGTCATGCCTGCGTGCATGCCAGACATTAATGCCTGTTTAGTCACGACTCATTTTCAATGCAGTATTATAATGTCCTACCAAGCAATAAGCAGATTTGGTAAAAAAAAAAAAAATGTACTGACATCTTAGACCATTGAAAGTAACTGCCTAATGTTTCCTGATTTCTGTTAAGTGTGAACGGAAATTATTTACAATGTATGTATGTATCTCCCACATTTGTTTTATTAAGTATGTTAAAAAGGAGCTATTCTGTGTAGGAGTAGTGAATAGGAACACCTCAGTTTGGTGTGGTCATATACTGATCATAAAAAAGTATGAATTTGAATAGACTGCTGATTGGCCAACTCAAGCTCCTAATGTCATTCTTCAAGTTGTCTATTTAGGTTGGTGGTCGGGATTTTGAAGTGTTTTACCTAAAATGTCAACTTTGGCCACAAACACAAGCATGGTCAAAAACATTAAGTATGACTCAACAGAATATGCATTTTAAATTGTTCAATGTTTACTGGGCAGCTAATTCAAATACAGACAGAAACCAATATACAGACAAAAACCATTATATAGACAGAAACCAATATAAACCAACTATGCCATGAATCGGGGATACTGGACACGTAAATGTAATATTTGAGACTTCCCTAACCGTGTTGAATGCCATATAGTATGTTTTCAGTTTATGTTTCCTGTGGGGAATATGCATGTTTATTTCAACATCAATTTCATAATCAAGGTTACACTACTATGTTGATAGCGGCCTTGCTGTAGGTAAACCACAAAAGTGTTTGAATTTCAGCTGTCAAAGTAGCCCTCCGCAACTTTATTAGTCGACTTACAGTGGGTTCCTTTTGGTTTACTGCTTAAATGCGCCCATTAACTGTCTTCTCAAAGGTCATGTCAGTTGCCGGGGGCCAAAGGTCATGTCAGTGGCCAGGGGCCAAAGGTCATGTCAGTGGCCGGGGGCCAAAGGTCATGTCAGTGGCCAGGGTCCAAAGGTCATGTCAGTGGCCAGGGGCCAAAGGTCATGTCAGTGGCCGGTTTCAATGTGAATAGAAAAGAATATAGTAAGACAACATGTCTGGAGGTCTGCCCACATCTCATTTGCATGAAATATGAAACAACGTAAAAAATGTTTACAGTTCTACATCATTAGCAGTAACTGCTCTTTTTGCTCTGTTACTCTTACAACTTTTAAGAATTTGTGAAAGTGATCACGGTGTCCGGGGGACTAACAGTTAGAAGTTCTTGTTTCCCAGAATACAAGGCAATAACAAAAACTACACAAGGGTCTGTTAACAGTTCTATTTACATATAAAATATTGGCAACAGATTTCATAAATCGGAGGGTTTCCAACATGACTGAAAAAGTGATGACCTTACCCAAAAGAAGTTCGAACATGCCCCTACACACTGTCTGTCTTTCTCCGCTTTTCTTTCTGTCATCTCCCTGGCTTTGTAAATCTGGATTTTTTATTTAATTTATGTTTTGACAATTGACATTTGAATGTTGCAAATAGTGATATTTTTTAAATGTTTTAATCTTATTTTATTTTGTAAATTTCAAGTTTGATTTTGTGCAGGATTAGAAGTAGTAGTGATAGGTTTTATGTGCATTTAATGTGCAGTTTTATTGCAGTACTAATCAAACCTTTTTTTAAAGGAGGATTTGTCCCTATGAAAATCCTGTAATGGAAGTCCAGCACAAAATTTATTGGATTGGTTCACATTAAATGTGTATAATAAAATCCCATTAAAAAAATCCAATGTGATTAGTTTCTATAAAAATCCTATATTAAAAGCCCAGTGAGAAACCTGCTGGATGGTTCTAAATTATTATACAAAATCCTGAAGATTTTTGCTATTGGAATTTTAAAGGATTCTTTGATTAGGGGCAGCAAACCATCCAAACCATTGTAGACAGCTGGATGTTAGACAACTCGGCCTAGTTCCAGGACTTCATGTGGTGATGCTGGAAGAATGGACTGTGGCATTTGTTGCAAAGCAAATTCAGTACTGCCACTACCTTGTTCTCAAACAAAAGCATGGAGCCAACTGAAGTAGAAAAGACTCAAGAACTCTTTTCTTAGCCACTGCCTCAAACGTTTTGTCAGTGAAGCCAGCCATTTGAATCCTGGTTGTGGCATAGCGTGTGAATGGAGATCCCTCAGAGTGCGTTCCAAATTGGCTCAGAGACTGGGGTGTAAAGGTATAGGTAGGGCACCTTCAAGCCCAATGACGGCCGGTGCCCAAAGAATGTGCTCTCCTCCAGCATATTTGCACCGCCGAATACCTCCCGGTTAAATTTTCGTCTCTCCCAAACATGAAGGGGAGTCCTCCAAATTGGAGACAACAGAATTGGCATGGGAGAAAAACAGGGTTAAAGAAACAAACAAAAAACATGTCTTTATTGACTATGCTTTTTTAAGAGCACTGGGAATGCTGGCCTTGTTGTTTGTAATGTTTCACTTTGGAGGGATGTAGCTGGCACAGATCAACATAGGCTCAACCACCTGCAGTAATTATAATACATATACACAGCTCTCTGAAAAGCCCTTAAGGAAGAGTGTAGGCGTTGAATCTTGCAAAGAGGGAGATGTTTGTGTTAATTACCCCCTAGAGTTATTTTAGTCTTTTTTTCCCCCTCATACTTGTTGCATAGCTAATAACCCCCTATTCATCTAACTAGTTGTTGTTCTGAATGGGCTTCCATACAATTTTGCTACCCCTCAAAGATATTCACTTCATCTTCATTTGTCGCCTTTAGTGTCTTTGATATATGAGGCACACATACCAGATAAAACCTTTTCTTATATGGCACTTATGGAAAGAGCAGTACCATGCATTCCAGAAAGCTCTTAACAGCTATTTTTCAAATCCATTATCCTCCAAAGCTAATGGCGTAAAAGGAAAGTTCATTACTAGATGGCATGTTGGTAGTTATTTTTCTTTCCTCTGTTGTCTCTGGTGAATTCTCAGACACAGAATGCCGCTTTTACAACATAACATGTTTTAGGTTTTGGTTTATTCAAATATATCAGTACATTTCTGGAAACATAAACAGAATGTAATACAATATAAAAGTGAAAAATATAATCAGCCCATGGACAAGATGTGAAAAATAAAGGCATCCTTTTTAAATCTAGACTACAGATATTTCTGACGCTTTGACTACTACAGGTAATGTTAATCCTTGAGATTCTGGACGGTTTCTTTACTTTTCTTCATGGGCCTTTATACAGAGGAATTATTTGCCTCTTTCACAAACATTCATACTTTAGTTTGTTGTCTTACTGCTTGAGTCCATTGTTGTGGTTACCCTGGCGTGAAGGTCCCGGGCTGTTCTTCTCTCTGAGCTGGAGTCTCCTGTAACTTCTTTCCTATTTCTCCAGGAGAAAGTGAAGACAAGAAAAAACAAGCTGTCTCGCCTTCTCTGCTACACTCTTGCGGCACCTCTTCACTTTTTGGCCACCATCACTCCTCCATGCTTCCAACACATTAAACAAGATGGAAGACCATTAACCAATGATAAATAAGATGGAGCACCATTAGCCCACATGAAAACCAGATGGAGGAAAATTAATCCGTTTTCATATGACCAGCAAGCCATATGAAAACAAGATGGAATATCACAAGCCCAGGTTAAAAAAGCCATTATCCTAAAAATAAAAGTACAATTTTCCTATGTTCAACAAGATTGAGGACTAGCCAATATAAAAACAACATGGAAGACCATTATCCCATATGAAACTAGATTCAAGACAATTAGCCCATATGAAAACAACATGTAGGAATATTAGCCCATACAAAAAACATGGAGGACCAACTGGGCATGTAAAAACAACAAGGAGGACCATTAACCCCAGACATATGACAAAGATGAATGGCCATATAGCCCATATAAAACAAGGTGTAGCTAGTATTTGCTGAAATAATGGGGTCGAGCACAATTACCAGCTAACAACTGGAGGCTAACTGGAAAATGGATTCAGCAGAAAGTTTTATCAGTGTCTTTACATATTCACTGAACTCAGCACCTGATCAATGGTGACTCAATACAGTGACAACTTCCTGCATATTTCTACAACTTGGAAACAACAGCAAATGTTAGACAGCCATCATTACGTAGATAGCCTTCATAATCTACAACATCTTAAGTAGCCACAAAGAAGCTGTCCCTGTTCTAATTATAAAGTTCAAATGTAAGCATGTACTTTCTGGTCTTTGGTTCCAGTGCAGTGATTGAGATGTTAATTGACTGAGAGGCTGAGGAATCTGTGTGTGTGTGTGTGTGATAATATGCTGCGTTTACACAATCTGACAATTTTTTTCTGAGCAGATCTGATCGGTCAAAAGACCAATTAGTAAAATAAAAATAAAAATGGGTTTGCTCATCTGAAAAAGGATTTCAATGTCACAACTGTATTTACAAATGTGCTTTAATAACCACTGGTGTGGATGCCAGGTCTGGAAAAGAGGACGGCAATAACCTATGTTTGAAAACCAAGCATTTACAACCAGAACAACAATGTCTGGTAATACAAGGGGTAAGTAATGTCAGTAACCACATTTCCATCCAGTTCTTATATAATGTCATGTAATGTAAAACAAAACTGCAACAGGTGTGATGGAAGCACCCAGATGTTGGTTAGATATTTTTCACAACAGACAATTTGGCCCCATGTAAAACACTAACTCCTATTCATTTTCAATGATAGGAAAGCATTGAGAGACAGGAAGGGCAGAGGAGTGTTGGGCAAGCAAGAGGGTGAGATGAAAATTAAGCTTTGCTCTATTTTTGCAAATGCTAAGCAAAAGTCACGTTGCGAGTAACCAGTCGAAGCTTGGCATAGCTCAGCACCTCTACTGGAATGACATACATGCAAAGGGAAAATCAGAGAACACATGAAATTAGATAAGTCTATTCTGCTCTCCTTGTTAATCTTTGTAATTTGTGGATCCAACTGTATTTTGGCCTCTTGCACAGTGAGGAGAATGGTTGGAGGGGTAAAAAAACTATATGGATAGAGAATTGCACAAGTTGGATGAATCTTAAGTTCAAAATTCTCCAAAACTACAATTAAACAGCATCTACATGCCAACAAGGTATTTGGATGTCTTGTCTGAAAAAATCCTTTACTTTCATCGCGACAGTAAAGTCAGAACCTGGAGTTTGAAAGATGTTTTTGCTAACACAAATGTGATCAGAAATAGATATGCTTGAAAACTGTTTCACAAGCGATGATTACTGACATTTTAAACATCATCATGATTGTAGTTCTAGCCAATGCAGAAACAGATATTTCTGTCCTTCCACTGCAACAACATAAAGCATACAGATTACTTGAGTACAGATGGAAGCTACAGAATAAATAAAATATTATGAACCCTGCTTAAAAGTGCACAGGGATGGTCTTGAAGCTCCTTTCTAATAAATATGTAGATATGTGCCCCCTTAAAACTGAGGTTTTATATATCCAACAGAGTTTTCAGCTGCGTCTAGATGTTTCCACTTCCTATTTTATATTGCCATTGATATTTTGATTTAGATTTCAGCATGATTAAACTCTGTCTCTCGCTCTCTCTCTCTCTCTCTCTGTCTTTCTGGCTCTCTCAAGAGTTCTCCTCCCTAAATGATTGCAGACCAGTAGAACTCACATGTTGCCATAAAAAAGTTGAAGTGCCTAGTCCTGTCCCTTCTCAAAACCATCACTTACCCCTCTCTCAACCTACATTAGATTGCCGACAGAGTCGACAGGTCTGTGGACAATGCTGTCGGCATGGGCCTCCAATACATCCTCCAACAGATTGACAATCCAAGTATGGAAAAGTATTTTCAGGAAAAAGAAAAAAACAAAATCCAAAGAAACTTCTCAAAAGGCAGGATCACCATTGATTATTTCAGTTTTATTCAGCACGGAGAACCAGTCAAAAACAATATCATCATGGGTTGTTCTAAAGTCACATTGTTGCTTTTACCTTTTTATATCCCCCCTGTCATTTACCAAAATATTATGTATTCCCCTCAAGATACATACAAGAAGTCGTGATGCAAACATGAAAATAAGATAGAAAGCTATGCTGTCTTGGCAACCATAGTTCTAGGTCAAAGTTAGCAGTCTTCCTAATATGAGCTACCACTTGTTTCTGTTCTGCCCCAAATAGAAGGACCAAAAGAGATATAAGCAACTTCACCTTGGCGCTATCTGTAGCTGTGCCATAGATAAAATAGTTTGAGGCCTGGCGCCTTTGGTTATGGTCTCAAACATCTAACAACAGGGCTTGCTGACCAAGGTCTTTGCCTATCCTTGGCTTCAGTGAACAGTCTAAAGCAATTTCTGGCCTAGTCTAACACAGTCCATTTATTACACTGGATTTTGAATTGTATTTCTAGAAGATTTTTAATCATTAAACAGAATGCAATTCTTACATGAAAGGTCTTTACTGGACACATTACAATTTATACACAAGTCATAATGAAGGCAATCAAAGTAATACATGGGTGTAATGTGTTTTTTACTCCATGTCCATCTGGATGTGTCTGTTACTTCCTGCTGCAGGGGTTAACTGCAAATGCACGTTTTACAAAAAAGGTCAACGGCTGTCTCCTGCGCTCCATCGAGGTCCTACATCACTTCGGGGTAAGGACGTATGCAGGCAAGATCATTCATGACCCCTACCACCCTAGTCACACACGATTAAAAAATATATCCTCTGGCAGGAGGAAGGAAAGCAGGCAGTAGAGATCAATATTCTTTCTCTTTCTCTCATATGTCCATCCACTGATATGATTAAGACAGCCTGCCTCCATCTCTTAGCCTCCATGTCTCTCTGTTTGACTATTTTTGTCTTTCTGTCTTCCTCTTTCTGTCTCTCTTTCCTTCTTGATTCCTTTCCAAAATGGTTAATTCGACATTCACTCTTGACTCTGTTTTATGATTTTCTCTCATTTACAAGATTACCATAACTGAATACAGAACAGTGCATTGACTGTTAATGATGTCGAGTGTGGTGTTTTGGCTTCTGGTGGTGATTTTTAACATGTGGTAGCCCTTTAGGTTCTTATATAAAGATGGTAATGACTAACGGTGAAACAAGGGTGGAAATAATATCTTCCTCTATTATTCTATGTTGTCTTTATAGAAAAAAGACTTAAAGCTGCACAAGACTAACTATAATGACACAGGATAAGACACACTCAGGGAGTCCTTAAACATACAAACATCTATCATGTCATTTTTTGTTGCTCCCAGTGATCCCGATGGGGAGTTAATTCAAATGCACTACGATATACTTTTCCTCATGTATGAGATACCATTTATTTTCTCTGATTGTTTATTTGGGGATCTTTCTTTGTCTTGATTTTTTGTTGTTTATTTTCTTACCTTCATGTAGAAAGGTAGGTCATTGAGGACACATCCTCTCTTTTAGTTATTTGAAATACAGTACTTCAGAGGATATTTGGAGGCGCTAATGGATCAGCAACAAGAGGATAAACAAAGATGGCTACAGATGAGGTGGTGGTGGGTTACTTCACTACCCCCATGGGCCCAATTACTTCTGTTTATCGCCTGGAGATTCTGTTTCCTATGTCGAATGCAAAAGGTCAGCAATTTTATCTGGATACACACTGTGCATGTCCTCTTTTTTAGTTACACTAAAGTAAAAAAGTTTTTATATGGTTCTTCTTCAGTCCTTAAATGAGAATTTAACTATTTGACTATATGATGTTCGATGTTTCTCACATCGGAAGTAGTCTATTGACCGAGAGAAACTGTAGTATATTGTTCCAGTTCTTTAAACAGCCCTTATTCAGCTGGGTTTAGCCACTGCTAGATAAAAATTTATGGAAATAATTACGGCTTTTTTTTCTGTTGAAAAAAAAGCGAAAAACAAATTCACCTAAAATTTATTCCATATTTGGTATATAGACCTATACAGACAATAGGTCACAAAATGTTTTTTTTCTGTCTGTATTATCTGGTGCAGGAGACCTGATAATTCAGTAAATATCATACAAGACTGAAATCCAAAAGTATTTGGACAGTGACAACTTCATTTTAGTCCTGTATTCCAGTAATTAGGACTTAAAATAATAAAGTTACTCTAGGGCTGATGGTTAGATTTTATATAGGTTTTTTTTCAACCATATGGGATGAAATATTTTGACATGACAAAGCATTTTGTACATAGTCTCCTCATTTTAGGGTACAAAAACTATTTGGAGAGATGAACATTATGTAATAGTTTAGTAAATCGTCATGTATCCTTTGTATGCTAAAAAGCCTGAAGTATTAGACTCATAGAAGTATCCAGATGCTGAGTATTTCCCTAAACAAGCTCGGCCTGGCTTGTAAGAATCTTCAGTTGCTTGTTTCTGGGCCCTTTTTTGTCTTCAGTCTTGTGTGATTCAGATTGTGTGATTTACTCGGCCAAACAAACACTTTTCTCATTTGGCCTTAAAACACTTTGTAGCTAAGCTTTTTTGGCGGGGGGGTCATTGTTCTGCTGAGTATTTTTGTTGTATCTGAGCAGACAAGATGTTGCTGTAAATTTCAGCAATCATCGTGAAGACTTCACTTATGTCATAAATGAAGATAACAATCCAGCCATGTTTCAGAGATGAGGTGGTGTAATTTGGATCATGGACAGTTTTTCTCCACACTTTCCTCTTTCCAAAACAGAAAATAATTGATAACATAAGTATTCACCCCCTTTGCTATGACACACACAGAAGTCAAGTAAATGGTCACGTAAAGAGTCCACCTGTGAGCAGTTGAGGTGTTTCACATGATTTCAGGTTAAATACACCGGTCTCTGGGACGACATCATGAAGACAAGGGGACATTCGAAACAAATCTGGAATTAAGTTCTTCAAAATTACCAATCAGGGGTAGGATATAAAAGCATTTGCAAGGTATTGAATATCCCCCATATACAGTATCCATTATGAACAAACGGAGAGAATATGGAGCAACTGTGAATTTGACTAAAGCTACAGTCTTCCATAGCTGAGTTAGGAGTGCATACTGTGATAATCAAAGTGGACTTTATTGGACAGTGGGAAAAAGAAAGCCAGTGTTGAAGTAAAAATACATGCTAAATCTCGTCTATAGTTTGACAGAAGTTATATTGGAGACTAAGAACAAAAGGAAGAAAATTCTTTGGTCTGCTCTTTGACACATCCTTGCCTATGTCCTGTTGGACTAAGGGGTTTTATTTCGATCATCCACTATGTTGGTCTTGGTCTAATGTGTTTTGGCATTGCTGAGCTCACCTGTGCTTCCTTTCATCATCTTAAAGTACAGTTGATTTTGACTTGCCTTACATTATTGCTAAATCTCTGATCAATTTATTCAAATATACCTGGCTCATGATAGCCAGCTTGACTGGCATTGATACTTATTTGGTTCCAATGTTGTCAGACATCCGCATCAGACTCCAAATGCAAATGCAAATCCTAGAATCAAGATTAGATGTAAGCCTCTTGGGCATGCACTAATGATTCAATTAAACACCTGCCTTATCAGAAACAGCTGTGAAGCAAATTGTCCAAATAATTTGATAAACTGAATGGGGGCACGACATACAAAACATGGTGTAATTTTTAAATAGTTAATCCGATGCAAATGGAAATAGTCTAAATTGAAGCTGACAGCCTGTACTTTAAGCCCAAATGAAGCCCATTGGTTTGATTCACAAATGGGACCAGTATACAGCTTCGGAAAAAATTTATGGAACACTGCTCCTTTTTATTTCCTTTCCAAAAAAGTCGAAAAGGAAGGTCCGAGTGAGGAACAGAAGGGTTAAAATTTAGAGACCACTGCAAATTGAACGCTTCTGTTCCTTACTCAAAACTTTCCTTTTCAAATTTTTTGGAAAGGAAAGAAAAAGGTGCAATGGTCTCTTAAATTTTTCCGGAGTTGTATAATAGAGTCTGGTAAATGTATAGGCGCAAGTTTTCCCAACATATGGACGAAACACTCTCCATCTGATTTCTACCTCTAAGCTCTTGAGCACAGTGAGTCTCTAAGAAGAAAACACATGTATACCTATGGGGATTTATTAAGGCAGTCTAGTCTTAAATCTTAGTCTTCCAAACCCTGGCTGTCATTTTGAATGCAGGTTGCAAGTGAAAAACATTTTGGATATAGCAGCTTTGGCTGCATTCCAATAAGAAATACACATCACTGCAAGCCAGCATAATGTGCCCTGCATGACAGATGTGGCCTTTAAAATACAAGTATTTGGGTGAAACAAGGCAGACAAAATAAGGCCTTATGAAATATGTATTCTCTTGAATAATTGTATTTTAATGACCAAATTCATTTGTAATGAATTGGATTTACTATACTGTGTCTTTCTACCAATGGTGATACTCAAACTCTTTACATGGCAAAAGGGAACTTATCCCCCACCAATGTGTAGATCACACCTGTGGGATTCCGTCGACCAATTTGTGCCGTAAAGTTCACCACACATCAGCAAAAAATTAGGATTAAGACTGTTTTTACACTTGGTTTTATTTCAATAAAATAAGCATTGGACTGTTTACACTTTTTTATAGCGTAAACAGAGAGGATTGTGAATTGTTCCCTGCCACCTTACAAACTAGCAAGGCCACTTCCCCCACAACGCCTCCCTGTGGTTACTGAGGTCTACACTGGAATGTATTGCTCATTTAAATTTTTGACAATTGAGCGGTGATGCTGGAGGTAAAAAGATGTTTCTTGTGGAAGCGGATGAAGGACACCCTGATGAAGGTGAAAGCCGAAACGCATGGCATGTTTTAATTATGATCAAGCCAACACAATAAAGGTGTACAGGTGCTGGTCATATAATTAGAATATCATCAAAAAGTTGATTTATTTCAGTAATTCTATTCAAAAAGTGAAACTTGGATATTATATTCATTCATTACACACAGACTGATATATTTCAAATGTTTATTTCATTTAATTGTGATGATTAAAACTGACAACTAATGAAAATCCCAAATTCAGTATCTCAGAAAATTAGAATATTACTTAAGACCAATACAAAAAAGGATTTTTAGAAATGTTGGCCAACTGAAAAGTAT
>JACXGI010005426.1:25447-38425 GCA_016801175.1 Esox masquinongy | reverse complement strand
AATATCCCGCTGCGTCTTTTTGATAGCCTCGAAAATGCTTCTACATATCATTAATGCAATGATTATCCAGGAGACACTGAAATAGTAATCGCTGACATGAATCTTACTGTGGCGAAATGTCCTTTCAATTCTTATTTTAATGTATATTTTACGAAAGTTATACCCAGAAACAAGTCCTGCCCCCAAATGATCTAGCGAACCAATCGTTTGGCGTCATGTTTGTTTTCTTGTGCATTAGGCTAGGTTTCTTTTTAACTTTTCCGCCAGCAAAATCAGCGCCACGCCAAGAATGGGCAAGGTCGACCACGATACTCTATTTTTTCCTGCTGGTTTTTTGTTATTGTGCATGATCTGCTACAAACAATTTAAACTGACTTCACCGTGAATTAGCGATACTATACTTTTACATGGTTAATCACAATTTATATTTTTATATTAAATAATTCGAATTCTTATTTGATGGACAATTTTCAGTCTTTGCTCGCAACAACACATTTAATAGTTTATAAGTAAGAGAAAGTGCGCAAATTAGCTGTTATAGCACAGGATTTGCTTAGAAGTATACAACTTTGCTATAGATTTTTCGGTGACTGAATTTAAACGGAACAATGCTCAGTTGGAGTGAAATGGTTTGCAATACTTCGCATGGTCGCTTGGAGATACTGGGGTGGGTCTTTTTTTAGTTTGTATGCAGTTCTCAAGGCAACCAGGCCTGCTACATTCATTTGAGGTCTGCAAATCCATGTGTCTTTGATTTCGACTTTCTGCCTTTAGATGGTAAGTTTAGGTGTGTTTAGAAATTTTAATCTTATTGCTTGTAGCAAATAATGACCATTCTGGAAATTGTATCAAGTCATTAAGAGTTAATATACTAGGCATGAATACAATTGCAACTGTGTGGATTTGTGTATAGTTCAGTAATGACAACAGATCTCATTTGCTATGCAATTGTAAAGCTATAAGTTATAGGTAAAAAATGAATATGTAACTATTACTACAATGTTACAACAGTGTACTAGCCAAAAGGACTGTCGGGCTGTCTCCCTGTTGATACCTTACCCCACTAGTGGAACCCCTGACAACCATTGGAGATTATCAATTGGTTTTGCTCAACTCCTCACATTACCCCCTTCCATCATTTTGAAAAAGGTCAAAATACAAATGTTGTGGCTCCCATTTATTTCCCCTCATACTTCAGTCCATTTGTGGAACTGTAACCTCCCACTCACTAATGTTGACAAACTAGTATAGCTTGTTGTCAGGAAAGTCTTGTAGATTGGCAGTTCAGAGGGTTGGGAATTTAGCAGCATGTTTACCTGGTTGTGATCCCTTAAACTACTGTGGTCTCTACATTGGTTTTGTTCAATTAGAACAGTGAGCATTATTCAGAGCAGTTGGTCCAGGCCTTTTTGTTATTCTCCTAGTGTGACTGAGGACCCAACAGAATCTGCTCTATGTCTGGCTGCTTATCTCTCCCCTCCACCCATAAGAAGATTAGCCTACATTGCGTCGTTAGTTAGTAGCCCATCTTACTGGTTTCTCTCTCAGTGTGAGTGAAATCCTGAGGATTCAAACTGATTCTTAGAATGAGCAGAAAGCTCTCTGCCAAACAAAAGAGAACCATGTTGATTTTGGCTACTTTGATGACTGTCTTGACAGCTTTGGGGAGGTAGGGCTGGATGTCTGTGGGAGGAGAGGCTAGCTGGCAAGCGTTAATTAGCCTAGCCTGGCAGCTTTCATCCTAGGCTCAGAGAGAGGGCTCCCCTGACACCCTGAGGATTAGCCTGGCTGTCAGTGGAGCCCTGTGGGGCCTGTGGGGCTCCTGTGTAGATGTGCTGTTAGGGTGTGTTCAACGGATCAGTCCAGTCTTGTCTGGCTGATTGGCTGTAAACTCTTGGTGAGCCCCTCTGGTTTTAAAACCCCGTACTCATCGCGTAATAGAAACGTGCCTCAGGGCTGTATTAACACCACACAACACTTGGATTCAAGCAACAGGTCAGTGTTCTTTCTGCTTTACAGGTCAATCAGTGACTGTTAGAATACTAAGGACGAGTGAAGCTGTATCAATGATAGGAGCTGATGTTTTCGGTCTGTGGGGCAATTTTAAGATGCTGTGTGTATTTTCTGCAGGTTTCAAAATATGAGCTAAAACTGAAATTAGCGATAGAAAAATGCCTTGAAGCCATTTATCTGAGTGAAGAGCTTGTGTTCTCTGGTTCTCCCAGTTGCCTCTTTAGATGCACAATATGTTGGCCCAGCCGCCTTCTTTCCTCAGAGGAGAGACTCTATATATTTGCGTATGAAAGGAGGGTAGAGGGTCTATAAGAGTCTGATGCTAGTTCCTCACATAGCGAGAGTCTTGTTTGCTCTCTCCACAACAAGAACCGTGTGTGTGCGTGTGCGTGTGTGTGCGTGTGTGTGCGTGTGTGTGCGTGTGTGTGTGTGTGTGTGTGTGTGTGTGTTACAAACACAAAGCTAGTACATTACTGTGTCAGATTAGAAGCAGCATTTCCCTAATAATCTTCTTTTGGTAATCTGGGATATTGATGAGGACCAAGATGCACTATTGCCAGTGTTTATAACGTGTAGGTCTAAGTCCCATGGTTCAGTTTCTGGGCCTGTCTTAATAAATGGATTTGTTATGGTTTGTTTGTTCTATGCTTCTTCCTACATTTTTAAGTGCACTGCAGTGGTGTGGAGGTAACAAGTGTCTTACAAGCACTGGCTGATAAATACTTAAGGGAAAACGTGCTTGATACGTTGATGCCTCACATAGCTATCTTGAAATGAAAAAACTATTTGAAAGCCACTCTGGATAAGAGAATCTGCTAAATGACTTAATTGTAAATGTCATTGTCAATACATGCAGCCCCTCAGAGACAGCTTCTTAATTTGGGAATGCTGATTGGCCGGAGGTATCACTGTGAATGGCAGCATTTGCATTTTCTGAAACATGTGCCTTGTCGCACCAGTAGCTATGGCTTTGTGTTGTCAGTTGTTATGGTGACCGTCAACTGCAGCCCCAGAGCAATACGACTGAAAACACTTTCCAAAGCCACTGCAGTTTATTTTCGATTTTTCTGCTTTATTGGAGAGGAAAGAGAATAGAGTTTTACTGAAATTCAAACCCACACTCCAGCAGTTTATGTGCTATGGATGTCAGGTTAGACCACTTGACCACGCTATGCCCCGATTGTTTTTTCTTGATACAATCCCTATTTTTAGGTACTGTCCAACAGTTTTACTTTATATACAACTCATGTGTGTTATCATTTGAACTGTCTGAATTAGGTGACTAATCCTGTAATGTTTCTGCATTTGTTTCCGGTATATTCATTGCCCCCAGAGACTAAGCTTTCCATTACACTGAGATAGGCATGGCTTGAGTCTGAGCATGGCTTTGGACGTGGGCTTCAGAGAAGTAATGCAGCCAATCAGGATTCTTGGCGTCACCAGACATGGCTAGAGGTCAGAGGTCAGATCTGAGAGGATGGAGAGAGGAGGACGCAACACCACAGCTGGAGTTCTGTTCTGGACTCCCGCTCCTCAACCCCCCTCTCCCTCCAGCTCTTTAGGCTCAGAGGTGGACTGGGGGGATGAAGAGGTGGAGGATGAGGAAGGTGGGGACAGGAAAGATGAGGAAGAAGAGGACTTCCACAGCCAGGTGGATGAGAACGGGATCATAGGGCTGGACGAGGCTTTGGATGATGTGGGTCTGGTAGGCGAGGAGGAGGAAGAAGGGGGTGCAGAGGAGGATCCACCCAGGTACTCTGACGCCTGGAACCCAGAGGGACCCAGGGAGGGGTCCCTAGCCCCTAGCAGAACAGCCGGGTTGATGAGGTGGCTGGAGCAGGTAAACCGGCTAGAGGAGCTTCAGCTGTGTGACCTGCAGGACTCTGAGCCTCTGTCCCGGTGTGAGTCACACGGAGAGGACACCCAAACCAAGACACTCTGTGAGTCCCACACACACATCTATGTTCTGATAATGTGTCACACACCCACAGACCCACAGAGTCAGAATATAGGAAGATAATAATAACCAAGTCACACATATAAGACAGGACTAGGTCCACTACAGTCTACCAGCAGGTCTATATGTGTCTTTATACCCCACTAAATGACCTACCAGATGGATGTGTTTGAACCCTCTTTCATGTCATCCTCTCCCTCTTTCGCTCCTAGGTGAGGAGGTCCTGGATGCCAAGGCCAGTGTGGAGATCTGGGGTGAGGATGTTGAGCAGCAGGATGAAAAGGAGCAGAGCCGGCCGGTCCACAGCCAGCAGGAGGAGCATCTCCCAGAGAGAGACAGACAGCTGGACATAACAGAGGATGAGAGGGAGTTAGAGGACGAGGACAGCGAGCCACACCTTGACAGGACGTCAGCCTCCTCAGCTGGGCCTGGCTGGGATCAGGGCCATAGTGTCAAAGGAGAAGAGAGTCAGGAGGCAGACAGGGAGGTCAGTGCCAACCTAAACACTGAAGAGACCAGTGAACTCTCGGAGAGGGACACCAGAGGGGGGACATGGTTGGTAGAGGGCGTGTCTGATAACCTCTCCTCCCTTTACTCTCCTGACCAACTCCGTCCACCTCCCCTGTCTCCCTCCTCCACCACCAGAGGTTCTACCTTTCCTCACCTCATCCACTTCTCCACAGAGGAGTTGGCAGATGCTCCCGGCATCGAAGCAGAGACTTTCCCAGAGGATTCCATCTTCACAGAGAGTCTTCCGGAATCCCGAAGCAGCCGGATAAGCGAGGCACCCAGGCCTTTTTGGGGGGGTGAGGAGCTTACGCCTTACCCAGTGGCCATTTCTCCTGAGCGTAGGAAAATTCAACGACTTCTCGACAGGAATGAGTGGGGTGAAGAGAGACCCCAGGACGGGTCAGACTATCAGCCCCTACCCTCTCTGAGGGAGATAAGACCAAGCTCACCTAGCACCCCAGGGGCCATGTCTCGTTCCCCTCAGACAGACTGTCATGCACCCTCACAGGCCCGGACCCACCGGGAGAGTTCCCCAAAACCCCAACACAGGAGCCATGATGATGACCCGCGCCAGGGCCGGAGAGGGCCACTGACACACCCCACCCCAGACTTCTCCAAGGTACAGCCCAAGGTCCGCTTCCCCAAGAGCGGCTACACACCCCCCAAGAGCAAAGGCTCCCCGAGAAAATGGTCTTTTTCAGGGGAGCCCCCCCTGGTGTTCAAGTCCCCTGCTGACATAGTGAGGGAAGTGCTGCTTAGCAGTAACGACGGACCCCCATCCCCCTCCGTCGGGCCCTGCAGGCCCCTGAACACCACTGTGCCAGGGGACTTCAGATGCCCTCAACAGGCCAGCATGCTGGTACAGCAGCTACAGGTAGATACAGACTCAGACCAGTCCACAGACGCACAACAGACTACCTGACATACGCCGGATGAAAGTGTGAACAGCTTCCCATGTCTCTGACACGCTGACACCCATTCACTGAATTCACTCCAACTGAATATCTCAGTAGTGCATCTCTCCTTCCTATCCGGTCTTGAGTGTAATCCTGCCAACATCTCGTTCCTTCCCCCACTGTTCTGTAGGAGGACTACAACAGGCTGCTGACCAGGTATGCTGAGGCAGAGAACACCATTGATCGAATGCGTCTGGAAGCCAAGGTAGTGAAGAATTTTCTTTTCTTTTTTTTGGTTACTGCTCGATTGAACAATAGAATGGGCAAAACAAGTGACTTGAGGGAATTTGAGCGTGGTGTGATTACCGTTGCCAGGTGTGCTGGTTTCAGTATTTTAGAAATGGCCCCCCTCCTGGGCTTTTCACCAGAGTGCCTAAGGTTTACGAAGAATGGCGCAATAAACTAAAAACACCCAGTCAACAGCAGCCCTGTAGGATTAAAACAGCTTGTTGCTGAGACAAGTGGAAGGAGAATGGGAGGAATTGTGTAAGCTAACAGGTGAGCTACAAACAGACGCAGTTATAAAAATGACGGTGCAGTATAAACAGTGGAGAACGACTCCGAACTCTCAGCCTGTTGGTCCTTGTCACTGGTAGGCTGTTGTAGCAGATAAAATAAACAGTATGAGTTGCTCCAGTTGATGGAAGATCACCAACACTGTCAAATCGAGGAATAGAAAAACGGAATCTGGTAGATGAACCCTGGTTCAGTTTATTTCTGTGGCCTGTGCAGTCCCCAGACCTCAACCCAAAAAAGCCCTTTCACGCCACCGCAAGCCCAGTCATTCTGGGTTGTGAACACACCCTCTGACCCGTATAACCTTATGGCCAGTCCTAAGATTTCATGTTGTGTTTGGCTTGTAAAACAGAGCCCAGAGGAATATTCTCAAGCACTCAGCTGTACGTTGCTGATTCGGGATCAGTTCTGCACATACATTAAATGGAGGGGGGTGGGAAATGCGTGTCAAGTGCTTCTTAGACCATTGACACATACAGTCCGTGACAGTCAGCTGGAGCTCCGAATCTCCTTATTTTGGACCCCCTGTCTCCTGTGGGGTACATTCGTCCTACTGGGTGGGGTGTCTCTGGCTCACAGGAGGGGTATATTTAGTCCTCTGCTCCGCATCTGAATGCAACATGAATGACATGACAAAGCAGATGTTCGGGAGGGCTGCTGCAGAGGGCGGCAGGCTTCTAGCTTGGTCCTGCATTCCCAGTGGGACAGCTCTACACTGCTAGCACTGCGTCTCGTCCATGACGCGTCAATAATTGCCGATGGCTGATGTGCGCGTGCGTTCTGTCTTGTGAATGGAAATACGGAGGATAAAAAGAGATTTCAGTGGGTTTCTGGTGTAGAACGTCACATTGACACAGTGCTGAGGGCAGGGCAACACACTGCCCATAGTGGAGCTCTAGTGTTTGTGGTTATGGGACCCAAGGAACGTTTGGTTCTCTTGCCGCTGAAGAAGCTGAAGTATACGATTGAACGTGTAGTGCACTGAAAATCCAACCCTGCTTGTGTTCCACAGTTTACGGTCTGACAAGATGATTATGAACAACACTTAGCATCTGAGATGAAGTTGATAAGTCTTAGTTGCCCTCTGACCCCAGCATTAGACACCCATTAAATAGACCCATGATCCATCCTGTGTGGGATACAATCATGTGATCCTGAGGTTCACATTGCAACAGTGGGATGCATTGTTTTCGCTCTCATGATGTGATGTAGGAAAACAGGACATGACAACATTAATGTCAACGCCCTGAAGGGCTATTATCGTCAGGCAGACAGTGTGTAGGGTGATTTTCATCCAAGTCTTCACAGTATCTAGCCTCATTAATGCTGGGAGTATGCTAGTGATCTTACAGGACCTTGGAAGTGCATACAGGTATACCTTACTTCTGTACTTTGCGTTGTATTTCTTCTCCTGCTGCCCGTCGCTCTAATCTTAGTACTAATTAAAACAGATTACCCCCGCCTCCTCCTCTACTCACCCACACAGACACCCAGCCATCTGTCTCTGTCCGGCTCCAGGAGACGTGGTCACGTAGAGGTTCAGGGAGGGTCATTTCAATCCCAGCCTCGCTGAATCGTGACACTGGTGTGATTTGGGAGCACAGCCCAATACAAGTTTGTAGGACAGTACAATTTCAAGTATACTGTTATCGTTGGAAGTACGGACGATTGAATGGCTGTTTCATGCATGTAGCCTAGTCTCCATTGTCTCCATGTCCGCTGGGCACTTGCTAGTCATGGCAGGTGTTTGTTGAGACATGTTAGAAGTTGAGCAGAGGTCACTGGGATTTCCTGTCTGAAGGGATTATGAGGGCAGTCTTCAACCACAGGTACCCAGGGTGTTAGTGTGTAAACCTACCGTGTGGTCCCTTATCACAGGATGTTATCACATTCATCTTCTCTACCACTGAAGTGTGCTTGTTTCCCGGTCCAGTAGACCCCTCCCCCATTCTTTATCCCGGTCTTGCTGCGCTCTAATGGCCTCCTAGTTCCTATTCAGCATATTGCTCAGTGTTCGGCCAGAGCCTACGCCAATTGTGGCAGTCTCTGGATCACTGGATGCAGTAAATCAGAGGGGTGTTAATGCCAAATCTAATTTTTATTACCCTGAGACTGGGGGAGGGCCAAGAGAGGGGTGTGATCCACCAAACAGAGGGTGTCATGGATACAGGATGGGTTGAGGGAGCCACTACAGGACTTCAGACCTTTATGAATGAAAATGTCCTTAATAAGGCAGAACTATCAAGGTCCTAAGACTTAAACCTAACTACTGTAGTATTTTAATTCCTGCCCGAAGCTTATGATTAAAATAGGAACAGTATTAAATTTTTTATGATTGATATAAATTATTCAGTTGACACCTACTTCTACCTTTTGTCTCTTTCTTCAGGTGGGCCTCTACTCTGACCCACCAAAACCCAGTCCCGCTATCCAATTAGGTGTGCTCCGTGAAAGTTCAAAGGTTATGACCTTAACCTTTCCCCAAGCTCAGAGGGCAGAGCTCAGCTCAGGTTCCCTTAACTTGAATGGACAGGTGACCCGTCAAGGTACTGGCAACTTTCTTCCAGTACTAACTTGTGCATCCCAGACGTCATCCTATTTCTTCTACTGCTCTTCTTAACAGAGCACTATGGCAATAGGGTGCTGTTTAGGACACAGACAGACACTGTCGGTTTTGTCTCTAGCAACATTTCTGTTGTGCTTGGCTGAGAGCCTCTGTTCTCCCCTCTGGTCAGATCATATTGGGGTTTCGCCTCTCCGTCCCTCCTCAGCCGACTCCTCCTCCAGAAGCATGGGCCGTGGAGGTGGGGAGCAGCTGACCATGGCCCTCTCCAAGCAGGCTGGCCAGTTCCTCCAGCAAGTGCAGACATTTGAAGAGCTCCTGAGTAGAGGGAAACCCAAACAATTTGAGTATACAAAGGTTTGGTTCTGATTTATTATCATCCATTAGTCTTTGATACAGTATCATGGACCTTCTCTCCATTCTAAGTGGCCACAATTGTGTTTTAGTAATGTTGTAATTATGTGGCCGCAGGGTTTGTCCCAGCTGCTCCAGGAGCAGGACTCTCTGGAACGAGGTTATCTAGCAGCACGAGACCAACACAGACTCCTACAGCAGAGAGGTGCTGAGCTGGGCCCCTTTGACCCGGACAGGTGAGAGCACGGTGCATCACATACCAATTCTGTTAGAGGAACTGGACATTATGGATAGGGTGTAAGATAATGCAAGTGTGTGTGTGTGTGTGTGTGTGCGCGCGCGTGCGTGCCTCCTGTGTGATAGAGAAGTGGAGGGTTGTATATTCCAGTGTGGGATGCGCGTGGAGGAGCTGAGGGAGCAGGTGGAGCAGACTGAACAGGCCCCTCCCCCTCCACACCCCGCCCCCTACTCCATGCCTGCAGGTGCCAGTGAGCCCGTGCCACTCCCAGAGGTACCGGGACAACACAGGCACTGAAGACACTACCGTATTCATATCCCTTAATGAAAGACTGCAGCCATGTTACATTTCAGAGGTTTATCTCTTCTCTCTTCCATCGTTCACTCTTTCCAGATCCCAGTTCAGCCTCTGCCTGGAGAGTCTGGGGGTGTCGTGGAAGTGGAGGTTTCCTCGGCTAGCGGGGAGAGTGAGGAAGATGAGGAGGCACTGTCGTCTTTTCTCCTCCATCCCTTACATCCCAAACACACACGTGTAGAGAGAGACTTCAGCATGCTAATGAACCAGTAAGTCTCCTTACATCCCAAACACACACGTGTAGAGAGAGACTTCAGCATGCTAATGAACCAGTAAGTCTCCTTACATCCCAAACACACACGTGTAGAGAGAGACTTCAGCATGCTAATGAACCAGTAAGTCTCCTTACATCCCAAACACAAACGTGTAGAGAGAGACTTCAGCATGCTAATGAACCAGTATGTCTCCTTACATTTTAAAACACTTACAGACAAGAATTACAAAACAAAATATTAATGATATTAGGGATATTCTGCCATTGGTTTTTGGACAAATAAATTAAAAAAATTGTTTCCCAAAAACAAAAAACGCTGTGTAAAAAGAAAAACCGAATGCAATAATGTGTAAATCATTTAAACCCTATATTCAATAGATAATAGTACAAAGACAGCATTTCAAATGTTTCAAATTGAGAAATGTTGTTGTTTCTTAAAGAATTATGCCCACTTTGAATTTGATGCCAGCAACACGTTTCAAAAAAGCTGTGACAGGGGCAAACAAAAGACTGGAAAAGCTGTATTAAGCAAAAAAATCCTGCTAGAACATCTCACAACAAATTAGGTTAATTGGCAACAGGTCAGTAACATGACTGGGAATAAAAAGAGCATCCCAGAAAGGATGAGTCAGAAGTAAAGATGGGGAGGGGTTCACCACTCTGTGGAAAATTGCACAGGGAAATAGTGAAACAATGTAAGAATTACATTTCTTAACGTAAAATTGCAAAGAGTTTGGGGATCTCATCATCTGCGGTGCATAATATCATTAAAACATTCAGAGAATCCGGAGAAATCTCTGTATGCAAGGGACAAGGCCGAAAACCAATATTGGATGGCCGTGATCTTTAGGCCTTGACACAATTCTGTAGTGGACATCACTGCATGGGCTCAGGAACACTTCAGAAATCCATTGAACACAGTACATAGCTGCATCCACAAATGCAAGTTAAAACACTACCATGCAAACAAGAAACCCTATAAAAACAAGATCCAGAACCGCTGCTGCCTTCTCTGGGCCTGAGCACATTTAAGATGGACTGAGGCAAAGTGGAAAACTCTCCTGTGGTCTGACAAATCAAAATTTGAAATTATTTTTGGGTATCATGGACACCTTGTCGTCCAGGCTTAAGAGGAAAGGGACCATCCGGTTTGTTATCAGCGCACAGTTCAAAAGCCAGCATCCATGATGGTATGGGGGTGCATTAGTGCACATGGCATGGGTGACTTGCACGTCTGTTAAGGCACCATTAATGCTGAACAATATGTACAGGTTTTAGAGCATCATGTGCTGCCATCCAGGCAACGTCTTTTTCAGGGAAGGCCTTGCTTATTTCAGCAAGGCAATGCCAAACCACATTCTGCACGTGTTACCTCAGCATGGCTCTGTAGAAAATGAGTCCGGGTGCTAAACTGTCCTGCCTGCAGTCCAGAACTGTCACCCATTGAAAATATTTGGGGCATTATGAAAGGACAAATACAACAAAGGAGACCCCGAACTGTTGAGCAGCTGAAAACTTATATCAAGCAAGAATAAGAAAACATTTCACTTTCAAAACTACAGCAATTGGTCTCATCAGTTCCCAAATGCTTACAGAGTATTGTTAAAAGAAGAGGTGATGCAACATAGTGGTAAACATGCCCCCTGTCCCAACTTGTTTGAAACGTGTTGCTGGCATCAAATTCAAAATGGGCATGCATTTTTCCAAAAACAATAACACTTCTCAGTTTCAACATTTGCTATGTTGTCTTTGTACTATTTTCAATTACATATAGGGATAAATGATTTGCACATCATTGCATTCTGTTTTTATTTGCATTTTACGCAACTTTTTTGGAAACAGCGTTGTATTTGGAGATTGGTCAGGTAAAAGCATGTATTGCTGTCTCACCTTGTCCATAGACTGTTTACACAGTAAAGACACTGTGTCATTTTGAAATGTGGGTGAATTATACTTGTAATAGTCAAGTCTCTGATACAGTGTAGAACAGAAGATCAAAGTAGTAGTAACGGCCGTATCAGTTTGCTTGAAAATACCCCAGTGTCCGTCTGTTTTCTCTAGCTGCCAGCGTGCCAGGGAGCTTCCCAGACTGCTAGACCTGGTCGTGACAGATGGACACCATGAAGAAGCCACACGTCCTGGTAGTGAGGGGACTAGAGGGGGACCACACCAAGGGCCTGGGAGGCAGGAGGGCCACACAACTCAGAGGTGACTTGTCATTGGGTCATACTCACTCAGAACCATGCAAAGGGGCTTTAATGGGAGGGGCTACTGGAGAGGAGAAGCCCTTGTTTTGTTTTCAGTTAAAACAGTGTGCAGGCTGTGCATTAATGTATACAACACAGGAAAACAGCCTCAATATCAGAGATTCACAAATTCAGGGACACATCTGCTTCCCTCAGAACCCTTTCCTTAGAACAGAATCAAGAGGACCAGGCAGTGAATCAGACTAGGAGAAAATAATATCCTGAATGATGCCTGAGATGTTTCTCAGTAGCTATCTGATACATTTCAAACCATACTTCCTTCAGCTTTAAATAATATTAGACTCAGAGTATCAATGAAAGAATCTATTACTTTTTCACATGATTGGGTAATAAAAAAAAATTTCACAAACAAGTTTGTCTCTAAATATTCTAAACTCCAACCAAGTTCCTTAATCATTTGACTTCTAATGCTCTATTTCCGTCTTTGTTTTAAGATGGCCAAGGCTCAGTCAACAGAATGCTTCATTGATTCCAACGGCCAGACCAAGGACTAGCAAATCAGTTCCTCCTTCCCTAAAGGACCTCAGCCAATCGCCTTCATTTGCTGCTCTGCCTGCCAATGACAACAACAGGTCAGAGGTCAGGAGGTCTCTTGGCAGCAGTCTGACCAGTCTAGTGGATAGTGCTGTATCAGAGAGAAGAGGCTCCAAATGGATGCCCAGGACCAGAAAAGAGCCGTCTCAGGTCAGTTTACACAGAGACTATATATCTTCCTTTAGCATAGTTTCTCCCGTCTGGTGACCTCTATGAGAAATAATTCTGTACTAGTTGATATAGAAATATCCACTGCGCAGGTCAATGCGCATGATGTAGTTTTATCTTCACAACTCAGCAGTTTCTGGTGAGCCTGCTTCAGTAATTTGACAATCAACCCGTCTGATGATAGGATGGTGTCATCTCACCAGAGACCGACAGTGGTTTTGTTGGCTCTGAGAGCAGTCATCTGACTCCTGCAGTAGCTAGTCCTCTCCACCAGAGGGCCAAAGTGAGGTGAGCTACTGCTTTTTCTTCAATCTCCACCTTCCCTCCCTCCACC
>JACXGI010005426.1:0-25347 GCA_016801175.1 Esox masquinongy | reverse complement strand
TAAACCATGTCCATGTTTAGTTCCTTTTGCCATTTTGTCCAACAGCTGATCCCTTGTAGTCTCATCAGAGTGTTTTCCTGTGTTTCCTCTCTGGCTGGTTAGCCAATCGGTCACAGAGGAGCAGAGCTCAGCAAAGCCCCAACACACAGCCTCCGCCCGCCCCCCCACGCACACGCCTCAGAGACCCCTCTCTCTGGAGCACAGCGGAGGGTCTCGTCGCAGCAGCTCATCTCAGAGGGTTTGGCGGTCTTCAGGGAGAACCACGGGGAGGGAGAGGAGGGTCAACTCAGCCACCAGCAGGACCCCACGGCCCTGGGCTGGAAATGGGACCAGTGAGTTTGGACCAGACAGTGACCAGTGTGAGTGCATGCTGTTCTGTAGATACAAATGACAAGGTCCGATTGAGCAGCGGTACCGTGTCAATGTTACTGTTCACCCTCCACGGAGCGAGCTAGCTGTTGTTTCTTTACCAGAGTCTGTTCTCCCCCTGCTCCGTCAGTCCAGTCTGTGTCAGGGGAGGACGAGGGACGTAGGGACTGCACCAACCGAACAGCCCACCCCCAGCACCACTACCAGTCGAGCCCCTCCCCCACAACACCCTATCACCATGGCGATCCCCAGCGAGCCCTGAGCTCTAGTCTGTTGATGAATCGCAAGTGAGTCCCTCTACAGCAGCTGTCATGGCGATAGTGGCGCAAACAAGCCCAGATTTATGAGTCCCTTTGAATTGTATTGTTTGGGAAGAGAAGAGGGCTGCTGGACTGCAGCAAATATCCCGGCTTATCTCCAAGGGAATTTCCTCTGGTAACTTCCAGAGGAATATAGAGAAGGGGTGCTTGATAATTACAAGTTTGGTTTTTGAATCCTACCAAAGCATTCTATTTGATTTGTGTCATTATCTGCAGTAGATTTGTATTTATTCCAAATATCTGCGATCAGCAGTGTATTGGTGGCTGGCATTTCATTCATGGCGTTTCTAATGTGTGTGTCCTCTTGGGGCAGGTACAGTCTGTTACAGAGTCAAATGCCAACCTAATATGTTTTTCCATTCTGTATCTCTGCATGATTTAATTTCATTCCAGATATGGAAGCTAAAGATGTAGGTAGATACATACACAGTGTTTACTCTTGCATGGTGTGACACATTAATAAGAATGACTTAAACAACATGTCAAAGGCATTCCATTTGCTGGTTCAGTTGTAAGTTATTGTGGTGATATTACTAATTACAATGTGTAGAACAACTTCAAAATAATATTGAGTTTAAACGAAGGTGTCTGTAACACTGAGGTAGACAGAGCTCACCACCTGTAGCTGTACTCGTTAATAATAATAATAATTATTATTATTATTAATATTGTGTGTGTGTGTGTGTGTGTGTGTGTGTGTGTGTGTGTGTGTGTGTGTGTGCATCTGTGCCCTTTGTATTTGTATTCATGTGTATTTGTATGCTTGTTTGTCCTAGTGAAGCTATCCAGTCTCTGCAGGCGGAGGTGAGCAGACTGAAGGAGCGACTGGAGGTCAGTCTGAGGCAGACCAACGCTCCCAGTCCTGTCAGAGCGCCCCCCACGGGCCAGGATGGCCACACACACCCTCTCAGCTCAACGCCTCATGTTAGGTTGGCCTTTTTGTGCTTTTTCAAATGAGATTTCTCCAGTTTGTTGTTACCATTGAAAAAGGTGCATGCTTTGTCCAGTGACCCGTAAGTCAAGAGTAGTGGTCTATATAGCAGTGGTTCCCAACGGTTTCTGAACCTGTTTCAGTCCTGATCCAGTTTTCACATCATAACATTTTGGCCAATATTAAGTTTATCTGCTATCTATATTACTCAGTTTCATGATTAAAAATGTTGTCAGTCTCACTTGTTCAAGAGTAAAGTCTAAATGGTACTGTTAATACACTTTGATTGACACCTGTGACCAATTTAGAACCTCCTGTGACCCAAATTTGAGTTTTCGCCCACTAGCTGAGAACCACTGCTATTGTCAGAAATATTTTCCTTTTACCTTTTTGTTTTTGTAATATTCCTTTGGATGTCCATGTTCTCAAAGGTCTGTACAGCGAAGGAGGGATGAAACTAGAGAGGAGAGGACAAAGGGTGAGAAGACAGAAGACGAAAGAGTTCAGAGGTCACCTCCTAAAAAATCAGTCTCTGCATCTCGGCCTCGAAAACTTGAACTTGACATCAGTGAGTAATGGGATATGTCCAAATGGCACCCTATTACCTGTGAAGTGAACTACTTCTGACCAGGCACCGTATGGCTTTTAGTGCACTTTATGGGTATGAAGTCCCAGTCAGACTGGGCACTCACTACACATTATGTACGGAATTACACAAAGGGACAATAGCCACCCCTGAAACAGAGGTCTTTACTGATACAGCTCAGGTTTGAAATTTTGCACTTGACCATCAGAACTGGGTCGAATCCCGATTGGTGCTCCTTGATCTCAGGTGGAAAACACAATGAACTAAAATATAAATGCAACATGTGAAGTGTTTGTCCCAAGTATCAGGAGCTGAAATAAAATATTGAAGAAATACTCCATACTAGCGAAGTAAGTAATATTGCCTACTATTAGCCTAGTAATAATAATTAGGCCTACTAGCCTAAACCTATTTTTGTAGACTTGCTAATGAAACTATTATTGGGAGAAAACTGGGCTTAGCACTGCAAGTGAAGTTGTAGGACCATTTTTTAGGAGAGGAGGCCACAACAGGAAAAAGTGATATTCGGAAACAGGCATTTGTTGTTTGCTTAAGAAGAAGAAGAAATGAATAGAAAGTATAGCTGTGCGAATGAAGTTCAAACAGAAAGGGAAAAGGCTGCTGTGTGCTGCTCTTGCCAGGGCTGTTTCTGGGCGTAAGCGACATCAGCGATCGCCTAGGGACCCATAAGGCTAGAAATCGTAACTATTTACAGTACATTGTCGGATTTATTTTTTCAATTGACTAGTTCATGTAATTTATTTGTTTAGTAGGCTATTTTGTTATACTTGTAGGGCTCTCGCTTTATTTAAAAAAAAACAGTTATCTAATGTTGAATGACTTGAGACATGTTGGATATTTGTCATCATTAAGCTTAGTGATTCACTCAGAGGCCAGTTTATTGTCTTTTGTTTAGTTGTACTATATGCAAATGTATAGACACATTTTTCTGACCATTTTTAATAAAAAGATGGTAGACTGAACCAATCTGCTAGCCTAATGTTAACATTACAGTACCTTCCTGTTTATTGATTGTGTGAGGCATAGAAAGGAATAAGGATTCAACACTAAATATTGTATTAACTCTGCAGACAATAAATGTTTATCATCCAGCACATTACCAGGGTGCCATATTTTGTAGATAACATGTCAAACCAAGCCAAACCAGTCATTTATGTAAATGATAGGATATCTACATTTAATTCATAATAAAATATTGGATTTTATTGAGTAACACCCGAGTTATAGCTAAGATTTTAATGTTGCAATAGACAGTTATCCAGAACAAAGGCCCTGTCAGTCATAATATATAAAAAATTCTACTACAATATTTGCCCAACAAAAATGTTAAACATATTTCTGAACCTCACAATGCTGGATTTAAAAAAAAATCCTTTGGATCCATTTTGGTCGAAACAGATCCGAGCTGATCTCACATATGTTTTGGTTTGGATCTTGTCCAAAGTTCAGAATTTGTGAAGACCTCTTACACAGTATAGTTCACACACCAAGGCATCACAGACTGTTGAAAACATTTGCCGCTTTGGCTACTTAAGTACTTGGACAAAGTATTTGGACTTACCATTCAGTAATTGTTTCATTTCAAACACAAGTTGCTGTACTACCGCAATACCCCGTAGGTTCTAACATACGCTTCAAAATATACTTTGCGTTCTACACTAGAATGTTAGCTTTGCTGAGTACCCCCATATAAGTCACCTTGCAACATATTGATTTGTTTTTTTTTTATCTCCAGCGACAGATTCAGAGCATGCCCAGTCCACCCCCAGACCTTGGTCCAGACGTGTCCCAGTGTCTCCTGCTGCGTGTGCAGAACAGAGACAGTCAAGAACAGAGAAGCCCAAATCAGTGAGAAAGACTTCTGTGGCAATATAAATATATTGAATAATGATATATAGAATTTGGCAGACACTTTGGCAAACAGACAATCATCTCATACTCATTGGTGCTTACATTTTACTTACGGTTGCTCCCGGGAGTCACACCCACCATCCCGGCGTTGAAAGTGCAATGCTCTCTACTATCAGGCTACATGCTGATATGAATGTAAAAGAGAATATTTCAGTCTGTCTTATATTGTGATTGCAGGGCAGCATGTCCATAGGTGGAGGTGGTGTTTGTGACACTGAGGGTAGAGGGAGGTGTCCACAGTGTTCTCCTCTGTGTTCTCAGTGTTTTACTCGGACACACCGCCAGGGACCACTCCATGGACAATCTGAACGTAAGAGCATCTCCGGCTGTGTACCTGATGGCTCCTTTATAATGTTTTATTTGATCAGACAGGTCCAATAAGATCGTTGTTATTCCTGGCTGCCTGGCTGGAGCCAAAAACAAACAGGACCTAACAGACCAGAGACGGACACACGGCAACAAATACAACAAGAAACTAACTACAGCACAACACACAGTAAATACCTATAATACTATACAACACATAGAGGTCTGGTGAAAAGGAGTGCCCTACATAGGGTTTAGGGTGCCTTTGGGATGCAGGCTGTGGTGTGAAGGTGGTTTTGTGTAACAGCGAATCCGGGTCCGTCTGAACTCCTTCCTGCTGATCTTTATTGGTCTTGTTGTCTCCTCTGTTCTGATTGGCAGGACCAGAGGAGGGTGGCAGTGACACTGGTCCTCATCACTGTCCCATGTGTGGGAGGCCTGAGACAAGCCCTGAACGTGGTGAGTGACAGATACACTATATCCTGATATTGAGTCCTTCTAGATTGATCTACTGTACACTTCCATTCCCTTCTTCTTTTATGTTGGGTTTATTGCCTCGTCATTTGAACTGACGACAAGCATGTGTTGTTTTCTGATGTCCAGACCAGAGGACAGCCAATAGGCGCAGCCAGCCAATGAGCTCCCCCCACAGAGATAAACGAGGCGTGTTATTGGCTGGTCATCCCCCTCCTGTGATGGGCAGTGTACCGTTGGTCAAGTGTGTGCCAGTGTGCCCGCCAGTTCTGTGAGTCCCCTGACCTCTCTCTCTGGACAAAAATAAATGGCCTTTAGATTAATTAATAATTTTGCTGCACCCAGATCTTCCTCTGCTGCCAATCATTATTAAATCTCTCAGAGCAGAGACAAAAGGTCTTGGAGACTAGAATCTTATAATCTGTAAAGATTATTTTGAGTAGAATGGGCTTAAAGAAACATTTTGAAACATTGTTTGAATGGTGTCAGGTTCTGCCTTGTATTTTTGTATGAATTAGACATGTTCCCAGCAGGTTCTACACCAGTCCAGTAAAAGCCTCTCCATCCCATCCACCGCATGTGTACGTGCCTCTGACTGGGGGTGTGGCCTCTGGGGTCAGAGGCCGTAAGGTCAGAAGTGGATCTGTCCGTTCCCTATCTGCTGACCAAAAGTCTCTGAGCAGCTCTCTGAACCAGGCCATCCATGCGGCCAGGGAGGTGAGGGAGGCTTCACGACGTGTGGCCCGCTCCATTGCCACCGGACTGCACCAGCAGGAGGCACTATCTCAGTCATGCATGTACTGATGGACCAGACCAGACAGACCCAACCCATTATTTATGAGGCACCAAACAGAAGAAAACAGATTGAAACAGGTTCGACTATCTACCTTTACCTAAAAAAAAATAAAAAACGTGTTTCTGTTTTCCAGTAGAAAATGTTTAGCTACGATGTACACTAATGAATACAACCATTCTTTGGACCAAACACTCTGTAAGGACACAGGTCTCAAAATAGAGAGTCAGGCATATTGTGCAGTAAGCAATTCATTTGGAGTATAAGAGTTTAGTATGTATGGTAATATAAAGCAATATCTGTGTGGCTAAACCAGGGTCTCAACCCAGTCACTAAGCTTCTTTGTTGCAGGGAGTGAGGAATTACAGACCCTTGAGTCACTGCTGGGGGCTACATGGCAGTATCAGGTACAACAGTTGTGGTATCTGACAGCTTGTCTTAACAACAGTGGCAATGGACCACACTGAATCCAGATAAAATGCAATAGAATTGTCCTGTTAATGATTTACATTTTGAAATAATGCACATATGGACTTTTTTTTCCTTTAAAACCTGGAATTATTTATGTACTTCTGTGAAATTGCTGCTATGGCTCTTCAGATGAGGAAACCTAATCACACACAGTTTTTTATGGTAATTTATTGATTCTAAATAGTTTTTAGTTTTTGATCATTTTTGTATTGTGTATACTGAGTTAATAAGTGTAGTCATTGTTTTCAGTGTTATAATACTATAGTTGTACCCATCAAGAAAATATTCTATCAGAAAAATAAGCTTGTAGATGGTCTTTTTAGGGTTGGTTTTTATAGTTTGTGTTGAACGCAAAAATATGATTTCAGCTGTAAATTTAAGAATAGCTGTATTCAGATATTTTTTACTTTTGTGATACTTTTGTAGATAAACATTTTTATTTTTGCTTTAAAGCCAAATAAAAGTTTTTAAAAAACGATTTACCTTCACAATTTGTTTTTTAAGTTTTCTATTTCTCTTAGACAATACTAAAAATATTATGCACCAGTCTTTATTGTAAAGTTCACGCACCACAGACTAACTAAGACTACTGTCGGTTATCGCCAGCTTGTAGTCAGCTGGCTGACACACTGTCTGAGGCTTGTAAACAACTTCACACTGTACAAAAATAGTTACAAACTTTTGCGAAAAATTGCCAATGTTAGTGTAAAAATGTGTTTTGTATCAACAACCTATAATTTGCATCGCAAATGATGTTTCAAATGCTTGGTACAGTAGTTTTGCCTGACTTTAAAATACCAGAGATCTGTAGGGGATTACAACACAAGATGAACCATGAGCTTAAATGAGCAAATACATACGGTGGAGAACAGCAGGATTTCGTCAGAGTATCTAAGAATATGCTGAGTCTTTCTCCTTGTAATGGAAGCCAATTTATTAGACAGCCTTAGTACACTGGTACACATGAAGTATACTTTTCTTTGTGCTTCAACACTCGCAAACATAGAATTGCAATAAGTTAAACAGTTTTAGGACAGACTTACGTTTCATTTATTAATATCTTTTTCTCTTTGATAAATAACTTTGTTATAAATTAATTGAGTCAACAGTGAACCCTATACAACCGCAACTGATAATAGAAAAAAAATCAAAGAAAGCGTTTGCATCACAGAAAACGCATAGTGCAATATACAACCTGTTTTTCCAGGAAAGAGAGGAAAAACGAGAAATCAAACGTTTAAATATTGGGGTAAATTTTCTTTGCAAAGCCATTCACTACTGGAAGAGTTAACATTGCACTAGAAGAGAACTAATGGACAGACAAACAAAATATTGATATTAGTTATTTTTCCGGTTGACAACTACAGCTAAAACATCACAACAAATACTTGTGGCTTTACATTGGCATTTTTAAAGGAAATAGTTTACTACTTCACAGTCAGAAATATCACCAGTCAACAGTGAGACACTAAAACATCAACATATGGCAATACACAACACTACTCAGCACACAGCCCATTAAACATGTTCCTAACCAATGAGATCTATAGTGTGACGGGATACAATACTGAAATACAATTGGCCCTTTATGATAATTCTTTCAACATCTGCAAGCAATGGCCTTTGACACTAAAAACATGAATTCTCTCCAGAGAAAAAGAAACAGGATGTGGAAAGTAATTATGTTCATTCTTATGACTGAAGGAGGGGTGCTTAAAGCATTCTGTGGCCATATACACAGTCCTATTTTTCTCAGTCCTAGGATCTGTCTGACCGTCACTGTCTAACTCACAGATACCACAGTCATTAAATAATCTCTCACCTTGCTTGGTCTCAGTATTGCCACACTAAAGGATTTATAGTAACAGTCCACTATCAGGCATGTTACTGATGCAAACTCCTTGACCAGCTCTAGACTCCAAGTTATATTGCATGTTGAGTGATATGATTTTACTGCATTGACTTTTCCAGTGCCAACAAATTACAGTAAGGCATCCCTCCTCCACTCACCGCAAGACAAATCACACCAACAAGATAAACTGAGGGAAAACAGATCTCTACCTTTTACACAATCTAGCAGGATTCATAGCATACAATGTTACATTTGGTATTTTTCGTTTCAAATGGTTTTAGTTGATATTTCAACTTTTTTAAATAAGTTGTTATTTGCATCCATTGTAAAACATGAATATTTGCAACATTTTTTGTTTTTCGTTTCAATGTATTTTTTCCATCAATGCTGTCTCGCATTGTTTCGTTTTTTTAGTTCTTCTTCAGCAAGATGCATACACAATTTAAGTAGGATTTGGGGAAGGTGACTGGAAGAGGAAATCGATGGGGCTGGGCTTTTTTAGCTTGCCGGTTCCTCGTCTGGTTTGTTCATGTTCTTCAGCTGTTCCAGGAGGGCAGTGGGAGTGAAGACGTGGGTTGATCCTAGAGATTTGGGCAGATACGCAGCAGAAAAAGCATTGTGTTAGAGCTGCCCAAACAGAAGCCTGCTGGGAAAATGTGTTTTCAGCTCTTGCTATAAATGTTTAGATGAAAGCACTGCACTATTGAGAGATTTGGGAAATAAGATAAACATATAAGTAAAACCAAAAAGATGTGTAATCATAGTCAATATCCAGCATTTGGAGAATGTATTGGTTATCATCATTGGTTATTATTATTGGTTATTAGATGATGTATGGGATATTCAAACGTTTTAATGATCAGAGATCATTGGCATAAATGAACTGTGTGCCAAAAAAATCACAAAATTGTCACATGCAATTGAATCTCTCATAACAGTGATATACCGACATCACAGAGCTGGCAGGATTCTGTGAGCTGCAAAGCACTGGTGTTAGGAAACCTGTGACCACATCTATAGGTGTAGGTGAGCGCAGTGAATCAGGTGTAAGCGTGTGTATATAACCTAAGAAGCTTTTATCACAATGCATGCAAACATCAGTTTAATAGCAATATAAAAAATCTGGTGAAAACATAAAATACAAATTCCAGTCCAGCCATTCTCTGATTGGATGATGTCAGGGAAGTCATTTTGCCTATGATTGTGAATGAAAATGTGAAACTGAAGGCTTAACATAACAGAACCACCAAAATATGAATGAGCAGACTTTTCGTAGCTGAAGACACATTTCATACAAAGTATAATTCAGGAGGTGTAGAGTTAGAGTAAACCAAAACTTTGTCCATTTGGTGTGTCACATCCTCACTAGGTCCTTAAATGTGTCAATGCCGTACCCTCCATTACAGACAAACCAAAGCTTTCCTCAAACAAACCGCTGGACTAAAGTTTTGATTTACTACTCAACAGTTTTATCAGTAGTATTGTTTTTCTTCATTATTTTGTTTTTCTAGCAAAGCTGCATGTTTTATTTATTTTGGTTCACCAAGGATGGTGTATGGGTTTAATTCTTGCTGGGTGGAATGAAATAGAAGTTTAGTAAATATAATTGTTCCTGCAGTTTGGGCTTTCTGCCAATGACACTGACAGCCAATCAACAGGGCAGGTCCAATCCCTCAACAGGCAGCGACAGGAGAGGATGAGGTGAGTCCATCTTAAGTTGGGTCACCATGGTGATGCAGGCATTGTGGGTGTAAGGGACGGCAGGGCGTGGTGGTGAGTACTAGTCACAGATCAACTTCAGACTGGCCTTGCCTAGTCCTCTCCTGTCTCTGAAACACACAGCTCTGCTGGCACTGTGAGACACATTGCTCCCGTCCCCTTCCCCCTCTACATGGGTAGGATCATATCCAAATACCGCTAAACAGAAACACACTTTGGTCGTTTTGTTCAGGAAGTGTTGAATGTGGCAGTATGTGTGTCCATACTGCACATGGTGATCGATTCTTACTAAGAAAATACCAAAACCATAAAACCAAAAATATAGTTTGACAAGGATATAGCTTTAGCAGATAAACAAGAATGAAATGGATGTCCGTAACTGTTGTGTTGAGGGAAACTTATTTAGGAGACAGTTTTAAAAGAATAGTGCGAGATTCTGTTAATCAAGCAGTTTGTCTACTTACCCAGAGTCAGATGAACTTATGGATACCGCTAGAATACTCACTGACTTCCAGTCATTGCAATAAGGCTAGTCAGAGTAGGTTCTCACGTCTACCAAAGACTTCCTCCCGACTGTACGTGAAGACATACAATGAAGACATACAATTGGTATCCATGAGTTCATCTTACTCTTGGTAACTAAAGACAATGACTTAGTGGCCTCGGGTGATCTGGCGATCTAAGACACAAGTCCTGCTGCAACCTGGGTTTGAATCCAGCCCATTCCTCTTTCAGGGAAAAAAAAAAATCTATAATTTCTGTCAGATAAAGCATTGAAATTATTAAAAATATAAAATTACTTAACCTGTCAGAATCTGATACTGTCCCTTTAACAAATTGCGCAACACATTTTTGGAAAATTGTTCTTAATTAGACAAAATCCATTTTGAAATATTGCTGTTTGAAAAGCAGATCTTCCCAAGGTTTGCTTTTATATTCCTGTCTCTGCATACCAAACCCTGAGTCGGCACCAGTTGACTATGCTGATGTGGCTAGCGGGAAAATATGAAGGTATATTCAGAAAAAAGTGAATGGGGAAATTGCAAAGGCTTTTTATGATGTGTCTCATCGGTGCTAAAGCATATCAATGCTACATTCCCAGTTTCTGCAGAGAAGCTCAGTGTCCCAGGAATGAAAATTAGGGAGCAGAAGTCTGTTGTTGGTCCAAATGGAGTGGAGACAAACACGTGTGTTCTCTGCAGATGACCTGAGGGTCATGTAAACATGCATGTGATGTCTGGTGGATTGAGAGTGAGGTGGAGGAGAGGGGGGGGTGTTGGAAAGTTGAGAGAAAAACTAAGAAAAAAAACGAGAATCCTTCCTTGACATCTAACATTAATTTAAGAACCTGTCCTGAAAGAAACCATCAAATCAAGGTGATTGTCTTGGGATTGATCTGAAAATAATTAGACAGTAATCAAGCAGAAAAAGATGAAGCGTGGGGGTAGATTAAATCTGCGTCAAAAAATTATGAATTCTGAGAGGCGGGTCACGAAACAGGCTGAGAGGGCCTGGAGGGCCGAAGGGGGGGCGATTTAATCCACCCAGCTGAGATGATGTGGGGGTGGAGGGGGGCGGCAGAGATGGGGGTCAGGACGCCTGTAGCATGGCCAGCCCACACAGGCTTCACTACCAAAAGGCCCAACAGACACACCCCTTCTGTCTGTCAGCATGGCCAGGCCAGTCGCTATTGGCTGTGGGGTCACCAATCACACTGCATCACACTGGGATTGGGCACTGGCCTGCAGGAGGTTGAGCCTGAGGTGACCGCCATGCAGTAAACCAGGGCCAGACGGCCATCCCTGAGGGTAGGGGGCAAAACAGTACTGAGTGTAGCAAGAGGAGTATGAAGGGAAAGAAAGCCCTTGTGCTGTGGGGGTTCAGAAAGGGCTTCTTTGCGTGGCTGCCTTTACTTTTTTCAGAGTGCTTTCTCTCTCCCTCCCTCCCTCTCTCTGTTTCACTCGTCTGAGCCTGCGTCTGGCTCCTCAAAGGACACCCTAGTGGACTCTCGGAAGTCAGGGTGCTGCAGGTCCGTTAAGAATTTGATGGGGGTGATGGTGTGGGTGGAACCTGTGGAGGAACAGAGGGCGCTTCACGCTCATTTCTCATCACATGCCACGCCCCCATGCCACTTTCTCTCGTCCGCCACTTTCTCTGCCATCTCCCAAAAAAAAGTGTTAAACAAGCCAGTAACCAGTATCACGCACACTCTTCATGCTGCAAACACACACACACACACGCGCACACACACACAACACCCAGACACACAGAAAAAGACAGGACATAGCTGCAATTCAAAGACAAAAGTGTTTTAGACAGAACAAGACTAAATCCAAAAGCAAAAGTATAGCACAGGAAAAACAACAGACAAGACATTCCCTCCATAAGGACAAGGACTGGCTGAGTAGACAGAGAACATTTAATAAAAATGGGACCACTTGTCTCCCAAAAGGGTTAACACGGCACTGGCCATCACACTGCTTTCATTATTTAAGTAGCTAGATGGTAAAGTAAGTCTAGCACTAACACAATGACTGTTGACTGTTTCAGCAGGGAAACTCTGGGATCATGACATTAGCTTCCTCCTAATGAATCTTTACTGGGGAGGATTCACAGTGTGGGTTTATGGGACACAGACGGCTAACTGAGGGGCAACTTGTTTGTGGGGGCAAAGTTCAAGGTTTTGACAAAGTACAGTCAGGTGTGGTCAGCTCAGAAGAGAGGACATTCATCCTGGATTACTTCTCGGCTTCGTCCTACTTCATTCACTTGTGGTCCACATAGTGGAAACAGAATACGTTATTGCATTGGCACTTTTGATGGCAGACGTGTGTATGTTCTGCTATGTGGACCACAAAGAACGGGGATGATAACAGAGGTAGCCAGCCTATGAAAGAGTTGTATGGAGAAGTATGTCCACTTCCCAATGTACTGTACCTCCCAGACCTCCTCCCTAGTCACATTGTGGAGATCCTGGAAAGAACACTGCAGCCATTTCACCTGATCTATCAGTCAGCACGTTAACATAATGGATACCTATCCAGACTTCACACTTTCAGTATATCCCCAGAAGGCAGGGCTGTGTATCTGTTTGAAATGTCGGCATTCTTGCATCTATAAATGAATCTGTATGTTAATGTGAGAGTAACGTCACTCTTTCCATGAGTCTATGTAAGTGTATGTTCTCTGGACTGTTCTAATGTCACACTCCCTGTAGGGGGTATCTGCCAACCCCCTGTATTCCCTGTTGGCCTGCGCCCAGTGGCGCCCCCTGGTGTCAGACTCACCAATGATGGCCTCCCACTTCCCATTGGCCTGCGTGACTTCGTAGGCGGAGCGCATCTCGCTGAAGGACACGCCTCCAATGATGAAGACCATAACACGTGGTCCGGTGCGGTACTCCCCCGGGGTCTTATTCTTGTGCCAGTGGCCGTAGCGGGCGCTGCCAGAGAGGAGGAGCATTTAACACTGTTACTACACCGTTTCACCCCGTTTCATCAGCACCGGACTGAACCGTTTCACCCCGTTTCATCAGCACCAGACTGAACCGTTTCACCCCGTTTCATCAGCACCGGACTGAACCGTTTCACCCCGTTTCATCAGCACCGGACTGAACCGTTTCACCCCGTTTCATCAGCACATGACTGAACCGTTTCACCCCGTTTCATCAGCACCAGACTGAACCATTTCACCCCGTTTCATCAGCACCGGACTGAACCATTTCACCCCGTTTCATCAGCACCAGACTAAACCATTTCACCGGCACTGTTACTGATCCGTTTCGAGCTGTTTCACCAGTGCTGGACTGAACCGTTTCAGCACAACCGTTTCTGAACCGTGTCACCAGTTCTGGACTGAACCGTTTCACCAGCACTGTTACTGAACTGAACAGGCAAGATCTGATATGGAAAGACCTGATGGAATTGGTCAAAAGATCAATTAGTGAAGAAAAACAAAATCTGAATTGGTTTCCCTGTGTAAACCAGGCCGTGGTGTTCCAGGATGATGACATGCCAGATCTCAACGCCTGGATAGATGGTTAATATATCATCAAAACACATCACATGACACGGCAGCTTGACTGATCTAGCACACAACGGTTGGCCGAGCGTGTTTGGCTGAGGCATAAATGTGTACGGCATCTAGTGAAATGTGCTGCCATAGTCGAGCATGTCTGTGGTTTCTCTTTCCCAATGAGTTAATGTGATTGGGGGAGGGGGGTCCCTGGTGGATGGTAGTGGAGCCCATGTCAAATCAATACCCAGACAATGAAGGCCTCGAGGCGAGGGTATGGGAGGGCTCATTGTGTCAGCACTCTGTCATCACTGCCCAGTTCCTCCCCCAACACCGATCCTCTATGCATGTGGGGTCAGATACCTTTAACATTTTTTGTCATTTAGCAGACGCTCCTATCCAGAGAGACTAACCTACATTAGTGACTTCAGACATTTTAGTACCTACAGTCCTATAAATACATCGCTATTTATTTATTTGTTACAGGGGTGGAAATGGGAAACAATAACATCTCTCTTCAACAGCAAATCAGGGTATTGATCTCCCCGACTGCTCAGAGTCCAAAGGACTATTGAACTACGCAATCCAGTTTTTTGTGTGTGCGTGCGCGTGCGTGTGTGCGCGTGTGCGTGTGTCTCTACCTGACTGCAGTGCTGCTGAAGGAGGCAGAGGAGCGTGTTGAGATGTAGGGGTAGTGCTTGGTGTCCAACTTATCTTCAATAACATCCTACACCGATGACGAGGAGAGGGACAGAAAAAGGCCAGCAAATATAATACATGTTAACAACACAACTAGACGGACAAAAAAACAAACACGCAAGCATGTGCGCACACACGTCCACGCAACAAACACACACAGAGGCGAATGTCCAGTAACTGACCTCCATGATGTCTTTGACCAGTGGTGTCCAGCGGGACAGCTGATAGGTCTGCTCACTCACACGTTCTTTCCTGTCCAGCTTCTTCCCCCTGCGGAGTGTAGACTACAGGAGAACCATGGAGGGAGAGAAAAGGACTTGTTCGGTATGAGTTGACTGAAACCCATGTAAACAGGAACAGTACGGTAGGAACGTAAACAAGAGCAAGGGACAGAAAGAGCGAGAAAAGAATACGGACATAGAGGGATAAATAGAGAGAAGGATGAAGAGAAAGAGGGGAGGAGAAAGCAGGAAAGAGCCGGGAGATAGCTGCCGGTACAGGTAGCTGCCGGTACATCTGTTCCCATGAGGGACAGAGGAGGTCCAATGTGCTGACTCACATCGGTGATGATGGGCACGCCCAGATGGGCCATGTTGGTGATGATCTCACTGTCCTCCGGAGGGATCTGGGCATGCTGAATTAGCTTGTTCAGGTTCTCCTCTGTTATGCCTGCATAGCAACACAGCAGAGGTCGGTCAGGTATTTCAGGGTACCATTGAACCTACTGAATATCCCATGTCGGATGAATGTTGTTACGGACGGCAGGACGCATGTCAATGCAGCAAAACTACTTACTGTAGATACTGGACATAATTAAATAATTTAGGAGTCAACTGGAAAAGCAGATTCTAGAATAGCGTTTGGGCTATGGTTGATGCTACGAGGGGAAGGGCTGAACCAGGATCTGGACATTAACGTATGGTTAGGGCTAGTTTTGGTCAGGTTTTGTAGCTGCATGGTTTGGGATGTGTGGTGAAGGTTAGTTAGGGCTGAAACGGAACACAAGCCACGGTTAGTTATGGTGAACCATGATGTGGGCACGAAGCCACTGTAGAGTCAGCTTTCATGGCGTGGTCCTCCAGCCTCACCGTTCTTCAGAAAGATGTACAGGAGGATGATGCGTATCTTGTCATGGGTGGTGACGTTGGCGTCCAGCAGGATGGGCACGATAGCCCTCATGGGGTCCTTGATCTTCTCCCCCTCAGCATCTGTACCCATGGCCAGGTCCTACACGTAACAGCCAGACAGGAGATTAGTGATGTCTCCTAAATAACCCACTATATCTAACCCAGCACTCTATCTAACCCCCCAATCTATCTAACCCCCAATCTATCTATCTATCCCCCCAATCTATTTAGTCCCCAAAGCTGGTTACAGACAATCACTTCAAATACCATTTTGTTAAAATCAGTAAACGTATGCATGATATGCCAACAAGATGCATGACTGACAAATTACTGAAAGATGATTTGTTTACTTTTCACGAATCTGCTGATTCGTGAAAGTAAACAAATCATTGCTCTCTAACAATGAGGTCTTAACGTGTGATCCTGACAACGTGGATGGTAAACCACTGGTGGTGTTGTGTGGTCAGACTGTACCGCTCCATCAACCCATGATAAGACATGTTCACAGTCCCCAAGACAAAAAATAGGAGGTTCACTGCTAACTAGAGGTGTGATTACATGGACTTCTCTGCCACTCCAGCTAACACAGACTAGGTAATACAATCAGATGAAAAAACTAAAACGAACACAACGGGAAAAAAACGAAAATACCTTATGGCATGAAGATGCACACGTACATTATGTAGTATTATTACACATATTTGTATTTTGTATTTCATAGTGTGGTTTCGGTATTTTAGATCGCAGGATGAGGCTAATGGGCCCTATAGGAGACCAAACAGTGCCCTATAAGGCCTCTTCTCTCATCCACTTCCATCTCTACCTCAGGTCTTCCCTCTCCCTCCCTCCTTTACCTGCTCCACGCGACACAGCTTGTCCACTGTGCCCTGGTAGTGCTTCATACAGTCTTCAGCTAGCTGCAGGTGAGTGGAGTACTGAGAAACACAGAGACAGGGTCAGCTCCCGCACAAACCTGTACACACATTCATTCTTACACACACACACACACATACACGCACACACACATGCACGCGCATAACCTCACACACACACACACACGCACGTGCACGCGCACAACCTCACACACACTAACCTTGCTCAGCTCCTTCTGGTACTGGGGCATCTTCTTCAGCATCTGAGAGAGGTCCCTCATGGTGGTCTGTCGGAAGACAACATGGTCACCTTCTCTCTCCACTTAGACATTTGTCCACTTAGAAAAATGTTACCAAGGAGCACTGCCAGGCCCTCCATACCTTCTCTCCAGTGTTCATCCTCTTGCTGGCAGAGAAGTCCTTCAGTTGGCGTGTCACTTCCCTGGGGGCAGTAACCGTGGACAGATGGAGATTAGAGCATTAGAGGACTAGGGAGTAGAAGGGGGCCACGTCATGGCTTCATTGATCTTATATCAGCCAGTGGCCGTGGTCTGGACGGGGGACAAATTGACGGACAGGGGGATAAGTGGGGGCATGACTTACGTGGACACCTCAGCGATATGTTTGTGTCTGAGCCCCACCCACAGGTCATCATCCTCATGTAGCAGCACCTCCTTCTGAGAAGTGTCTCCCATCCCAGGGGAGTCATATCTGGTGCAGACAGACAGACCGACAGGAGGAGATAATCAGACAGTTAAATAAGCAGGCTGAGGCAGGCTGAGAGAATAGGCTATTTTCCATACAGACACACACAGGATCAGGGAAGTTACTGGTATCAGTACGATACATCCGCAGCCATAGCAACAACATTATGTGTTGCCAATCTACTCTGCATTAAATTGGATGTCCAGCGAGGCCAAGCATTTCACCACAAGACACATCAGAATGAAGGTAATACAGTTGGTAGGTAGGTAGAGTGTGAAGCTATTCCTGGAGCCTGGCACAGATGCTGTGATTGGAAGTGTGGGTGGAAAATGGTCTCTCATTGGTCTCCAGCGATCCACATCAGATGATTCAATTCTGTAGGCAATACAACTGCCCTCTCAGAACTGATTGTGTTCTTCCGTTTGCAGTAGTTCCACCTAAACCTTAGCAGATAGCTAGGGCTCGGACATTGTGAGCAATGTGAATGTAGAGACACACACAACAGAAAACGCATCAACACACACCCACACACACACACACACTAACATACCTGTAGACGTCGTTTTCAATGGGCAGAAGGTCATAGCCCATAGCCTGAAATGTGAGCTCGTGTAGGACGGGGGAGACCGGGTCAAAAGCCCTATCCAGGATAATCAGCTGAGAACGAGCCTTATCTGGACCCTGCAGATGGACAAGGATGAACACATGAATCAGCAGAGGACAAAGGTGCACATTCACTGTCTGTCCTAACATGTCCCTACACGAAGGACACAGGACACAGTAAAACAAATAATATTAATCATAGCTAATACATTGTATTCATAACACGTTATTTATGATGGAAGACAGCTGCGTAGCAGTAGAGTAGCTAGGTTTTCATCAAATTGGCAACATATTTCAATGCATTCCCCCCAAACATGGGTTCCATTAGTTGAGAATAAAAAAAAGTTGTGAATAAAAGGCTGTGCATTATAATGTTTGTCTGTTCAGCCAACCGCTCTGAGATTTATTGAAGGTAGGCTAGTTTCATGATGAGAATTGATATGATTCTTCTCATTTATCAAAGAGCAGCCAAACATTGATCATAATGTCACCAGAATAAGTGTATAGACTACCATTCAAAAGTTTGCTCACTTAGGGTCACTTAGAACTGTCCATGTTTTCGAAAGAAAAGCTATTTTTTTTGTCCATTAAAATAAAATAGAACTGATCAGAAATACAGTGTAGACAATGTTAATGTTGTAAATGAATATTCGAGCTGGAAACGGTAGATTTTTAATGGAATATCTACATAAGCGTACAGAGGCCCATTATAAGCAACCATCACTCCTGTGTTCCAATGGCACATTGTGTTTGTTATTCCAAGTAAATCATTTTAAAAGGCTAATTGGATCATTAGAAAACCCTTTTTTTGTTAATGCTAGCACTGCTGATAAAGAACCAAAAAAAAAACTGGCCTTCTTTAGACTAGTTGAGTATCTCAAGCATCAGCAATTGTGGGTTCGATTATAGGCTCAAAATGACCAGAAACCAAGAACTCTGAAATGTAACAGTCTATACTTGTTCTAAGAAAAGGAGGCTGTTCCATGCAAGAAATTGCCAAGAAACTGAAGATCTTGTGCAAGGTTTTGTACTACTCCCTTCACAGAACAGCACACACTGGGTCTAACCAGAATAGAAAGAGGAGCGGTAGATCCCGGTGCACAACTGAGCAAAATGACAATACATCTAGTTTGAAAAACAGGTGCCTCACAGGTCCTCAACTGGCAGCTTCATTAAAAAGTACCCACAATATACCAGTCTCAACGTCAACAGTGAAAAGGCGACTGTGGGATGCTGGCCTTACAGCCAGAGTCGCAAAGAAAAAGCCATATCTCAGACTGGCCAATAAAAAGACAATATTAAGATGCTCAAAAGAACACTTTTGATCTTTTGTAGCGTGGTGGTTGTTTAAAGCTGCACACAGATTTAAATGTTTTATCTTCTGTCATCTAGCATACTGTCACCGCCACAACATTTCCTGGTCCCTGATTCTGTGTTTCCGTCTTTCACCTCTCCCATGGTGGGGTCGTCAGCCTTGTAGGCGTCCAGTTTGTCCTGCAGCAGCTGGGCCAGCGTGGCATTGTCTTTGTACTCCCTGAGAGACAGACAGAAATACATGTCATTTAGAATGCAGTTACTACATGTAATTAAGTGTGCCCAGGAATTCTAACGTCTTTGATCTAACAATATGCCTCCATCCAATTCATGGAAAATACTAGTCCCACCAGCCAGCAGTAGCCTGTAAAGGACTATAGCTAGGACACGGTAATGTTGATGTCTCTACTGTGTTACTCTCACCCTCGGTATCTGACGGCAGGGTACTCCTTTAGCGTGGCACACAGAGTGGCCAGCTGATCTGCCAGCCTCTCCATCACTGGGTTTTTCATTTGGGTCTTATGGGGGCTGTAGAAACTCTGGAAAGCATCCGGACTGTCCAGAGAGTACACCTGTACACACCATCAAACGACCCATCACGTTACATTAGCAAATATATCTACGATATGAGCAGAAACCACAGCTGAAAAGCGCATCATCCTCCACAGCCAGCAGTGCTGTTGATGAACCCAGTTCTACTGAAGCTACGTTCTATCACACAACCGGGTGTACCACAGTCGTGAAGCCCCAGAGTGTCGGGAACACGTTAAGATTTGTGACGGTAAAGTGTGTGTGGGTTCTTATTTCACTCCAAGGCTACAAGGACCTCAGTACAGTAGTATGCAGAACCACTGTCACACCGCCATGCTGCCAGGATGGTGACGGCGTAATCATGTCAAACTGCTGTACACGACAGGCCTAACGTGGATCTTTCTGAGGGCCGTTTCTCCTAGCCAGTAAACAGGTGTTCGATGTGACATGCAGAGCGACAGTGGCCTCTCATTCTTGCCTTGGTCTGTGCTGCTGGTCTGTCTCCTCCCTCTCCTCCCTCCCAGCACTTCCCCCAGCCTTTATCACATCGACTGTCCGTCCACGTCTCAGGCTTCTCTCCTCTGGCCGTATCTCTCCTTCGCATTATTCTCTCTCTCCCCTCCACCACCTCTCCTTCTATCTCTCCCATACCTCCTCTTCTATTTTTATCCAACCCTGCCTCCCTTTAGATAGATCACAAGCGCTCCCTCTAGCGGCCCCATCTGTCCGAGGTCACATGACCACCCTTCTGTGGTGCAGATGGGTTCCTCTCCTCATTCCGCTTCCATTGGCTGCTGTGAAGGCTGACGGAGCGAAGAGCTGGGGTCTGAGGGTGGGCTTGTGAGGCGGCGTATCGCCAGGAGCAAAAACCTCGGACTCTGATTTAATCGTCAGAGACAGGATGAGCAAAGCATTGTAGGTCGGGCAGGGAGGCAGGCAGGCAGGCAGGCAGGCAGGCAGTTAGCATCGTCAGCCAGCCAGACTGCGGAGTCTTTCTGGAACATTCTGTCAGTGAACAGTCCTCGGCTCACTGGTGACGCACAGACAGGCTGTGTCCCAAAATGCACAGTATTCCCTATATAGTAGGCCTACGTAAAGTAGTGCACTTTAAATGGAATACGGTGCATTAGGGTGGGAAGCCGCCATGGCCCAGGGGAGGTACCTGGGTGGCTGGATGTGTCACTCTCACCTGCCATTCATTGTTTTTATCCAGCCTCTCCTGATTTTTTAAGTTTTTCCGTCTGACCATCTTTCCACACCTTCAGCATGTGGATATTTCCAGATTCTCTCGGGCACCTTACTGTTTGTATCCTGGCTCTACCTGCATCACCCTCTAGCCAAGGCACTGGGACCTGTTCCTAAAGCTTATGTCTAAGGTCAAGCATATGCTGCTAAACGGAATAATTTTGATGTATCTCTTTCGTCAATCTCCCTATTTCTCTGGCCCCTCGTTTTGTCTGTCTCTCTTCCTCTTCCTGGTACCTGTGATTCGTAGGGTAGGAAGGCAATGTTGATCTCAGTCAGGGTCTTGATGGATTTGGAGGCCCGGCTCTTCACCAGCTCGTTAAACAGTGGATCTGGGCAGGCTGATAAAGGGAGAGGTCAAGGTGAGTGCAGGTGTGTCTCAGTCGGCAGAGAATGGCACTAGCAAGATCATGGTTGTGAGTTTGATTCCCGCTTGTGCCACCCCAACTACCGTCAGAAACACTGGATGAAAGCATCTGTTAAATGGCATATTCCATATTATACTCAAATAAATGGTCCGTACATCAAGAACAACTGTTTTACAGGATGATGTTTTTGAGATTCTGAGCAGTTTTCTATTTTACATGTCTAGATCAACTGTAGATCAGTTCTGTAATAAACTGAACAGTGTTTTCTTTAGTTGAACAATATTCCTTCCATGGAACTATTTTACCGACATCAAAGCCCTCTCCACTAATAATGTCTGTGGAGTATTCATGTCCACTGAGCTGCATGACGATTTGCAGAACACTCCAGGGGTATGGAGGCTCCTCTGTCAGCTACTTACAGTCAGTGAAGAAGACGTGGGCTGCTTTGTATTTGGTTGAATGGGGGTCTTTGAAGTCTCCAATGAGGGTCTGCACAGACTGGAGGAAGACACAGGAGTGAGAGACGTCTGTGTTTGTGTGTGTATGTGTGTTTGTGTGTGTAGATGTCGTATCGTGTTGTTTGCGTAGGTGGAGTCAACTTCTCTGGGTTTGTCCAGCATCTCACAGAGAACAGCGCCATATGGTCTGTGTGTGCAGTGAGAAACAAACGCTGCCGGAGACACGTTTCCAAACATAGGCAGTTAGAGGAAGATGCCGAAGTGTGTGTTCGTGTGTTGTTTCTACCTTGTCAGTGGGGGTAATCAGATAGATGGCCTCCAGGGTGGGAAGGGGCTCTCTTCGCTTGTTTATGTCCTCGACGACTAGAAATGGAAGATGAGAGGAGGGGTAGAAGGGGAGAGATGTGGTTATGTCATGTTTGCTGATGGCTGAGTCATGCTAGCCAAACGGTAGCTACAGTGTATACAGTAAAACAATGGAGGCAGATGAGGTTCAAACAGAGCAAAGTGCTTACTGGTGATTCCCTCTGACATGATGTCTGTCATTTTGCAGCACGAGGAAAGCATCCTCATGCTCAGCTGGTCCACAATCAGTGCCTGAGAAGAGAAAGAGAATCCACGTTTAACCTTGTGATGTGCCTCAGAAACACAGACACAGAGCAATTCCATGGTAACAGGGTGACTCTGAGACACATTGAAATGTATGTCAACATACAATGATGGTAAAGTTAAACATAACCCACAAAGAACCTATTTGAACAATCTCCACAGACGTTACAGAACCACAAACACTTTGAGAGGAATGCGGATGCAAACAACAACAAGACAAAACAGCACAACCTGTAATTCAGTCACCAAACCTTCAGTGAAATTGTTAAAGGTTGTCGGTGTGCAGAAATCTTTCACAAATCAATAATTTTTGTTTGAAAAATAAACACTCAGTGTTGCTTTTTTTTACTAATGTTCTTATATCACATACATTTTTAACACTAATGATGAATATACATTTATTGTACACTGTCTTTGAGGGATAGGATTTGGCAATTATCTTCATCTACTTCCTCAGGGTCCAGTGGACACCATTACTATCTCTGTGAAAACAGGGTTGACCGCAATACAACATGAGCCTCTCACCTTCCACTCTCCCTTCTTCTTCACCTTCTTGATGACATCATTCATAATTTCTGTAAAACAAGTCAGAACATTGCTTTAGTTCCATGCCTCTGTATTTGTTCCCTGTATTTCATTTTGGTCACTTTCAAAGTCAAAACTCTCAGTGTTTGGATTTGAGCATTAAGTACAGGTTAATAATATGAAGGAATCCTCCCGGTCTGATTTGATGTCCCTGACAGGAAGCAGACTGTTTCCATGGAGTGACAGTGGAGCACTGGAGTCAAGGAGCACTCTCTCACACTCATTCTTATGCCTAAGGCCATGAAAACAGTGGTAGTTATGAGAGATTCACACACATACAAACACATGTGTATATGCACCGATCTATTGTCCAGCAATGCACATCCAAAAATAAAGCCAAAAAATGTAATAATCAGTATCAGTCACTTGCTTTAAAATGGCCAATTTTTGCAGAACGATGGTGCTTTCATTTTAATAGCCATTCAATATGTACAGAAATTTCTATTATATATTTATATATGTATATATATGTTTTTCTTAATCTAAAATGTTGTTTACTAAATGTATATCCAAGCATTGTATAATATACAATTATAAAACAAGAATGTGCATTTATTTTATCATATAATATATAATTTTTCTATTAATTGTGCTTATTTTTGTGAGTCTATCGTTATTGGAATATATAGTAGGATAACTATTTCATGACTGAATTTGCATTTGTTGAAATTGAAAGCATCATCAGAAATGTAATATTCCATAGCATTATTGCACGCAAGCACAGAAATGACAAAACATTGGTATCGGCCGACTGTTTCATTTAAGAATATCTCCTATAAGTGCCGTCCAATAATGTTTTAACAGTGCATCCCTAGCGTATGACAGTGTTGAGAATGCTGCCAGATGGACAGGACATCCATGCAGTGAACCACCACCCAGCACACTGATCCATATGCTTCTATTGGACAGCACTTCACTGCTCCTCCCAGCCTCCCTCAAGTCCTGTATAACTGCCATTCTGCTGAATATCAGAGGATTCTCATCAAAGTAATTCAACCCGTTATACAGTTAAGCCCAAAAGTATTCATGCCCATGCCAAATTTTGAGACATAGTGAATTTTTTTATTTGACCAATAGGTTTCTTCTGGCTGGAAATGACATAAACAAGTGACTAAACACGGTAAGACATTCTGCTGGAGATACAAATGAATAACATAACTATTATTTGGGTTTTTTTCACATTTCTACGAAAAATGACATGTCCAACATTATTCATACCCCTTGAAATTGTTTCAAGGGGTATGAATGCAAGTTTCTATACCATTTAAAATGGTCTTGTAATTTCCACCATGAGAGAGCATTTTAATCACCTGTAAATTGAGAACAGCTGAACAGCAGTGGATCTCTAGTCAGCTACTAGTCAACTGCAAGTCATGGCTAAAAACAGAAATAGTTACGTTATTCATTTGTATCTCAATGTCTTACCATGTTTTGTCACTTGTTTATGTCACTTCCAGCCAGAAGAAACCTATTGGTCAAATAAAAATTCACTATGGCTCAAATTTTGGCATGGGTATGAATACTTTTGGGCTTAACTGTACATCATCACGCAGGCCAGGTTTTACTTCGATATTGTCAATGGGTTTTGTCTGCGTGTGAGTACACTCACGCATTGTTAACCATAATCAGATTCTCAGGATACTAAACGTATGCCTCAAATGGAGTTCTGTGATCCTGGGGCTCCATGTGTGCAGCTAGCTCCAAACACCTAGGTATGCACTGGTTGAAAACCCGTTTCTTCCGTATTTACGTCGTAATAGGCAAAATGCTATTTGTGGTATGCAAAAGTGCCCACAGCATAGTGGCAGATCAAGATGTCATTTGAAATAGAGCATAAAGCCACAAGAGATTAGCATTGCCACTAGTTTGCTGCCTGTGTCTAATGTGTTCACTGGAGGGAAGAATCTAGAAAGCTAATGTCCACTGTATCTCACACAGTAGTTAGCAAAATGGAAGGCTGCCTTCATCAATGAGACAAAATGCACCAAGGAAATTGCCATTTCATGCAATTTCCCTCGAAAAACGACCAAAGACATTTTGATTCCATAACAGAAATACACATACATGTTCCTATAAGCAGAGAAGACACATTTTGCCAGATTACATTTTTTCCTCTGAAACTATTAACGTATTTTTGAAAAACACTTCACATTTGTTTGACTGCCAGTGGCTCCAGTTGCTCTTTGTTGCAGTATGAAAAGTCCTATTGCTGGTCTGTGGATCAAGCTACAGCAGGCGGCCATGTTTGTGTGTCGCACCGTTATTAGCTCGATCGCTGCTGTTAGCCATCTGGCTGCAGTATGGGGATGAATCCAGTTAGGATGACTGTACCCTGTCTCCATATAGAACAGTATTATACCACTAAGCTCTTTGGAGCAGCATTGCCCAACATCTGGGTGTACACAGAAATACAGATGGATTATTACAGATGAAATAGGATGTGTGTGTGTGTGTGTGTGTGTGT
>JACXGI010005425.1:0-47077 GCA_016801175.1 Esox masquinongy | reverse complement strand
ATCCCTGTTCTTAATTGGCCAGCAAACTCACCTGACCTTAACCCTATAGAAAATCTATGGGGTATTGTGAAGAGGAAGATGCGATACGCCAGACCCAACAATACAGAAGAGCTGAAGGCCACTATCAGAGCAACCTGGGCTCTCATAACACCTGAGCAGTGCCACAGACTGATCGACTCCATGCCACGCCGCATTGCTGCAATACTTAAGGCAAAAGGAGCCCCAACTAAGTATTGAGTGCTGTACATGCTCATACTTTTCATGTTCATACTTTTCAGTTGGCCAACATTTCTAAAAATCCTTTTTTTGTATTGGTCTTAAGTAATATTCTAATTTTCTGAGATACTGAATTTGGGGTTTTCATTAGTTGTCAGTTCTAATCATCAAAATTAAAAGAAATAAAACCTTGAAATATATCAGTCTGTGTGGAATGTATGTCTACATTATACAAGTTTCACTTTTTGAATGGAATTACTGAAATAAATCAACTTTTTGATGATATTCTAATTTTATGACCAGCACTTGTATATGTGTATATATCTATGTTTCGCGCCGATGGGTAGCAGGCTAGTGTGGGCAATAACACAACATGGATACATTTGTGACACGGACCACGAAAGTTGTCGAGCCAGCGCCAGCAGAGAGACACAAACCAGACGGGCCTAATCAAACAAAAAGCCAACCGAAAAGAAAATATGATGAAGGGTATCTTGCTCTTGGATTCACGGCAGCGGTGGTGGGGGCAGAGGAGAGACCGATGTGTGTTCTGTGTCTTAAACCGCTAGCAGCAGACAGTATGAGACCCAACAAATTAAGAAGATACCTAGAGACCACACACCACAGTCACATCAATAAGCCACTTGATTTATTTCAAAGAAAACTGGCAGAATACCGTCAACAGGAGACTCGCATTGTAAAAGCCGCATCAGTAAACAGTAAAGCACAGATGGCTTCATGTAGAGTGGCATACAGAATTGCACAATGCAAAAAAATACACACAATTGCAGAGCAGCTCATTCTCCCCGCTGCTCTAGACATGGTGTCAATAATGCTTGATGAGACAAGCGCAGCAAAATTAAAAGCTGTCCCCCTGTCAAACGACACCGTTGCGAGACGTATATGCAACTTTTCAAGTGATCTTGAGGAACAACTCAGAAAAATTAAAAGACAGTCGTTTTGCATTACAAGTGGACGAAGCTACTGACAGCAATAAAGACTGCTTGTTCATGTCGTACGTCCGCTTTGTGAATGGCGAGTCACTGTGCGAGGATTTTCTGTTTTGCACATACATAAAAAATAGAGCCACAGCTGATGAGCTGTTTAAGATCATGGACAGTTACCTCAAAGAACACGGCCTTAAATGGGAAAACTGTGTGGGCTTTTGCTCTGATGGCGCACAGACCATGGCAGGATCAAGAAACCGGCTGCAGGCACTAATAAAGAGGGTTGCGCCAGATGTGCACTGGACGCACTGTCATTCACAGGGAAGCGCTCGCGTCAAGGCAGCTCAGCCCTGAACTAAATGCGGTTTTGACAGAAGTTGTGAGCGTTGTAAATTTTATGAAAACCCGAACCCTGAAAGCGCGACTGTTTTCCGCACTTTGTGAGGAAATGGGAGCTGATCACACATCTGTGCTGTTTCACAGTGAAGCAAGGTGGCTCTCCTGGGGCAAAGTGCTGTCGCGCGTCTTTGAGCTCAGGGCAGAGATTCGGAGGTTCTTGGAGGAGGAGCGCATGTATGAGGCTGCAAGCAAGTTCAGTGATGAACAATTTCTGTTTAAACTGGCCTACCTCAGCGATGTGTTTGGCAAGCTGAATGAATTAAATCTTCAGCTTCAAGGCAAAGACAAGCACCTACCTCACCTGGCAGACAAGATCAGTGCATTCACCCGAAAGCTTGAGGTATGGGGCAGGCGCCTCGATCAGCAAAACATAGATGTCTTTGAGAACCTGAGTGAAGTTGCTGAAACCACTGATTCTGGAGCCACCACAGTGATCCCATGTATTAAGCAGCACATCTCTTCCCTGATAGGATTATTTCAAAAATACTTCCCAAACAACAGTGCTCAGTATGCCTGGGTTATGGATCCATTCAATGCAGCAGGTTGGTATTTTTACATTTTATTGAATATTATACTCATTATACATGCATTTTATTTATGTTGTATGCTACTTACTAACTGGAATGGATTGTTGTCAAACAGATTTCTTTGTGTTTATTATGCAATGACAAATAAAGTAAGCCTATTTATTCATATTCTGTCTGCAGCACCTGCTGATTTTAGGTCTGCTGAGGAGGACCAGTTTATTGAGATGACATCTGACTCCACCTTGAGGCTCAGGTTTAAAGCTCAGACTCTTAGTGAATTCTGGTTTGGAGTAGAGAGGGAGTATCCACTCATCGGGCAAAGAGCTGTGTGCATTCTTCTTCCCTTTGCCACATCATATCTCTGTGAGATGGGCTTTTCAGCTGTTGTTTCGCTGAAAACAAAGTACAGATCTCAGCTGAACATTGAGCATGACTTGAGAGTGGCAGTATCAAGCCTGCAACCCCGCTTTGAGAAATTGTGCAATGCAAAACAGGCTCATTGCAGCCACTAATGCAGGGATAAATAGACCTGTCTTGACAAATGGATTTCTCTTCTTTTCTTTTTTTAACAGATTGCAAAGTGGCACTTTTATTTCTTTTCTATTTTTGAATTTGATACAAATTTTGACACAGCTGCACTTTTATTTTCTCTATTTTTGAATTTCATGCAAGTTATGACACACCTGCACTTTTATTTTCTTTACTTTTGAACTTGCTGTTATTTGATGTAGATAGTTAGTTTGTATTTAGATACAACTTGTTAATATACTGATACTACTTGTTACTTAAATAAATTGGAACATTTTAAGCTTGTTGCGTATTTCATTAGCATTGTGTTGGGGGGATGGGGGCAGGTGGGGCTGGAAAATTCCCCCTTGCCCAAAGTGGGGAATGACCGAAAAAGTTTGAGAACCACTGCAGAAGGTAAACCACTGCAAACGTGGGCTGGAGTTTTCAGTCTTATAATTTAGTTGTGTAGCTTATCCCCTAGGGGGCAAACCATTTTTTAGTCAGGCATGTGCCAAGAAACTACAGGATATTATAAATGCATGACAGCCAATTTCGCAGACCTGTGTGATGGTACTGTGGTAAAGTCAAATTTGAGAGCTGTTTAGCTATGTTAGACACATTTGTTAATAGGATATATGGTTTATAATTCCTTCGCACAAGCGACCATGTTGCACATTGATGTCTTTGATTGTGTTAGTGAATGTTCGTGGTTTTTAACATGTTCACTTTATTTTGATGAATATACAGGATGCAACTCCTTATCGAATGGATTATAGATCCATCCCTCTATTTTTCATGTCCGTCCTGAAAAGATGGCCGGTGCGGGTTCAGGATGGCGCCTCCTGTGGCTGTATTTGTCATTGTTCTGCATTCACTCATGGTGTCACTTTCCATTGACTTAATGAAGTGAAGGCAGGGGGGATGTATGATATGATAATTGATTATGATTGGAAAGAGTTGAGCTTAGGGCTCAAGGCAAATCAAATTGGTATTTATAAGGAGTTATGTACAAAATTGAGTTTTTCCTGTTTGCATAGTTATAACGGAGCATTGGCATCTGTTATGTTTTACAATTTCCATTTACAGGATGTTTTCAATTGGTTTATTTGGATATTGTTTTGTTTGATGTAAGGTCTAACATTTTAATGTTTGAATAGCATAGACCTAACCATTTCTGATTTGGCTTAGCAAAGTCAAGTCTGACAATCTTATTCCACTGCTAGCTGCTATTGGCCATTAATATAGTACAAGGAGTCAACAACCAAGCCAGTTCTGGATGGAAAAGGAACTTTGACATAGACTTTTATGGAAACTTGTCTGAATAGGGTGTACACTTCACTCTGATGATGGAACTTTTGAGATCCACAAGTTTTCAGGACTGATCTATTGTCTTCATTGTTGGGAGTTGACGGAACCATACCCAGTGGATGAAAGTCCGATGGACTGTTGAACCACACTAATCGTTGTTTTGCAGTTATACGTTGAACAGATCAGGACATCACAACCCCTTTTCTGATGATACATCACGTCACTGACTGGAGTGTGTGAGTACCAGCAACATGTTCAAGAAGGATTTCTACAACTACATTGGTTGAATCTGTTCCAAATCTTCCTGACCACTCACATGGCACAACGATGCCAGGGACAGATCACTTGGCTTCACATTCCATTTCTAGATGAATCATCAACAGTGAGATGAGAGAAGAATCCACCGGAGTCCTAAAGGACTCCACATACTACAGGTCAGAGTACCACGGGCCAGTTGACTGGACAGGTCACATGGTCCCAACACAGTGGAAGACACTGTTGTGTTGTTAATCTTGAATTAGTGAAGTGTTGGAAACTCACTGTTCCATTATACACCTACACTGACTTGTTAGGACAAACAGGCAATTTTCTGGGTCCACATCACATTGACTGCAATAACTGATTTTGGAACTTTCATCACTGATGCAAGACAAAGAAAACTGAAGACAAGAACTAAAGGACACTTGACTGGAAACTAAGTTATTTCCTTACAATCTAAGATTTTCCTAAATTAACTGATATGGTGATTTCATATGTATGAAGGTTTGTTTCTCGCAAGACAGGTGGGAAACTCTGTACGATGACAATCCCAGTATAGAACTTCAGCGTATTTGTGATGATGCTTAATGATCTACATTATGACGGCTATCATGTTATGTTTGGATAGTGAATTGTTCCCTATTATAGGTGGTCCCTGTCGAAGGTAGATGTTTTCCCTATTTTGAAGGTAGAATCTGTCTCAGGTACAACAGGATATGCATATGTCTTTTGTATGATATTGTTGCATGGATCATGATACAGACAAGGGGGGTTTTTGATTGTTCAGTGGACTTGGGGGAATATTTCATCATGATGTCATGTTTTCGTCTGATTTTCTGCTGAACACCGTTAACACTGATAGTAACCTGTTGATGTCAAAATGTTTCTCGACCTTTATAATCTGAGGAGGGGACGGGATTGATTACTGTCATACATTGAATTATGTGTCGGAGTGTGATGTGTCAATTGACTTGTTTACATTCATTTTCATTTGAGGAACAATAAGACCTGATTGGTCAGATACTCCTTTTGTTGTTTCGTCTTAGTCATTTGTAACATAAGTATATGGGCCTTTTCTTTTCATTAGGAATTGAATTGTACTTGTAATGTTTTATCAAACTTGTAATGTCTTTCTTTAAATGTTTGATAGGGGGGAGTGTGGAATCTGAGCATTAATAATTACAATAAGTGAATGTGCCTAGACAATGAGAACGACAGAAACCTCTCTGTTTAGATTCTCTCTGTAGGTTGCGCTCTGATAACCACAGGAATGTTTACATTGGCCATTTGGCATGGGGGTTACTGTCTTGGAAACCTGATCTTAGCTAGGTAGACACACCCTTCAATCTATATATCAGCTTGTAACCAACATTACAGTGAGAAGAGATTGAGTGAGATGAGATTGAGGTTGTGTAACGAAGACCAGGTCCGTAACCTCATGAACAAGACTATCTAATGCTGCAATAAATAATTGAATTACTCTCTCCCTTGACAACCGGGTATGCGATAATTATTTCAAACACTATACGAAACGGCTGATTTCTAACACTGATGAATTGTGTATATGTATATTACATGTTTTGTATGTATGTGTGTAACACGCACATGAACTCAGTCTTAAAAACATTTAAACATGAGGATGGAGCCCCTGGGATGACTCTGAAACTAGAGAGAACATTAATCATGTCTAAGTGAAAAAGAGCATGCGCACACTCACTGCATTAAAATAACTGTAAAAACAAACATTTTGGTATTAATGGTATTTCATCTTGTACTTTGAGAACTCACAATTGAACTCTGCCTCAAAAAGAATTGGCTGAATCTTAATCTTTGTTGCTGCTCTTTGATGTGGGGTTAGCCTCTTAAGAGTGGGCACAATGCTCCTAGGAAAGAGGCTGTCTTCATCTTCAGGCAGTTCAGCTTGTGCAGGTGGTTGGCAACAGGCCCCAACATCAGATTCAAATGCAGCTATGAGCCTGGACTCAAAGGCGGACATGGGGTAGGTGAGAGCATGAGACTGGTGTCTCCTTATTTTAGCAGGGGGCACAGGGATGACCTCACCAGTTGAAGGGTTTGTATGGGGTACAGGGATGGGCTCAGGGTTTGCTGGGGGTACAGGGACGGCCTCAGGGTTTGAGACAATAGGGGCCTCTTCCTCCACTAGGGTTAGCTCAACGGTGTCTTCCTCAATCTCACCCTGGTCAATATGCTGGTTGTTATGCCTTTCCTGTTCTCCCCTATCTCCCTGTTCTTCCTATACCTGGCTAGCTGAGGGCAACACTATGTTACCACTTGTCACATGAGACCGTATGTAAGGGTTTAAAAGATTTAGCCAACATTAACACACATGTCAGTTTGGGGCAAGTTGTCTCAATGACCTTGGGGCAAGTTTTCACATGGCCATTTTAACAGCTTATTAGCCAGTAATAGGCTTACTAGTATCTAACTTACTACTTGAACTTAACACAACCAAAGCGATTTCATGGCACAAAAACTTTGTTCATTCGTGAATGACATTGATACAATAACTATCAATATAGGTGACGACAACTGACTTTTTTGTCAAGTGAAAAGACGAGAGAATCATGGAAACCCCTATTCTTTTACTGCCCAAGGGGTTTTTATTTAGCTTACATTACCCCAAAAATCATGCATGGATGCGCACCTCGAAAATCCACCAGAAATAGTCACAATATAAACAGTTTTATTTTAGGCTTACTATAATGTAGCTACTGAAGGTTGTAGCCAGTGAAGATTTGTCTATCCTGACCCAAAAAGCATGCACGGACACGTGCTTCAAAAATCCAGCAGAAATAGTCACAACATAACCGTGAAGTTTTATTTTAAGCTTACTATATCGCAGCTACTGAAGGTTGTAGCCAGCAAAGTTTTTGTCTATCCAGAACAAATCCTAATGCATAATTTGTTTAGACTGTGACAAGAGTCAAACGCGGGACCTATTGGTTGCAGGTCCACATCTCCAACTACTAAGCTATTTAACAAGGGGCAGTCAGTCACTCACTCAGTCACTCACTCAGTAAAAGACATTCACGCTTACGCGGTCCAGCAAAAATGTAAGGTGACTTCAATATTATACTTAATATAAGGACTGTTCTGGTAAAGCAGTGTTCCATAAATATTTGGTCAAAGTTTGAGTTTCTAATAGCTTAAAAGTGTGTAGAACCTTTTGATATACCAATGTCAAGACACTTGAATTCATGGTATTAAGAAAGTTCTTATAGTATATTACCTGTCAAGACAACTGACATTATTCTGCAGATGTCTAAGACTGGTAATGTCAAAACTATAGAATTGGGAAATAGAATAACATCCCTATCATTAAAAGAGCACCAAACAATTTTATAGAAAGTTTGTTTTATGTAGTGGTCTAGAGAATGAAGTGGATTTCCTGTAGATGTCACAGACTATATTAAAGTAAACTACAGGGTTAGGGTTATAGAGAATGAAATGGATTTCCTGTAGATGTCACAGACTATATTAAAGTAAACTACAGGGTTAGGGTTATAGAGAATGAAGTGGATTTCCTGTAGATGTCACAGACTATATTAAAGTAAACTACAGGGTTAGGGTTATAGAGAATGAAGTGGATTTCTTGTAGATGTCCCAGACTATATTAAAGAAAACTCTACAGGCGTTACAGAGTGAGTCAGTGGATGTGGATCTATTTTCTACTGTTCTGTCTCCCTTTACACTCATAGTTTACATGAATGTTAGTAACACAGACATCATCTGTAATCTCTGTGGTATGTGAGGCTAGTCACACAGATTCACCTAGAAAAATTGGTAATCTTGTTTGTTCTCAACTACTATTAAGGAAGTACAGCCCCACATACTCAAAGTAATGTATTTGATATTATTTACATTCTAAGTTGGACATTGTATGAATGGTTCATCGTTAATTAGAATCAATACAGAGCACGCCAGTAAGTAAGTGCTGTGGTACACAATAAAACATAGAGCTCTGGAAAAAGATTTTGAGTGAGGAACAGAAGGGTTAAAATTAAGAGACCACTGCAAACTGAATGCTTCTGTTTCTCACTCAAAACTTTCCTTTTCAACTTTTTTGGAAAGGAAAGAAAAAGGTGCAGTGGTCTCTTAATTTTTTCCAGAGCTGTACTTCTTAAAATATCTGTGTAACACTGTATCTCGTCTCAGATTCTCCTCTGTCTGCGTTTGTGGGAGTGGCTATGGGAGTCGCTGTGGGAGTGGCTGTTTGTGTTGTTGTTGTTGTTATCATATTAAACTGAAGGGGAATCAGTAAGTACTGATATTTTTTTCTTGTTCCTTAATAAATGCAATAATAGCCCAAAAATACATGTTTATTTTTTATTAATTCTTCTGTTTTTCATTTGTATTCACATTTTTCAGAGAATCAAATGCCAGCTTATGGAGGCCCTGCCAGAAACAAAGACTTGGTATTGATGAATAATGTGTTAACGTATTAGATTATTGTTGAAGTAAATTAGCTATATGTTCCGCAATCAATCTAGAAATGTATTACTATTGTAACTAACTTTTGTAGGGTCTGACTGCAGTATACTCTACAAGCCCACCAGCCAACGAAGACAGGGTCAGTGCATCAATATGTTATATTACATGGTCATACGAAATAAGATTTGACTCAGTTTTTATCAAGCAATGTGACCCTGCTGAAATTATACACTTGTAGAGTCAACCTGCTGACTGTATCACCTATGCCTCCATCAGCCATATCAGCCAAATCCCCCTCAAAAAGTTGATGTAAGTCGAGCTATACTCTACATATTGTCACGATATGACTCTCCCTCCTGTATCTGGTTTTATACATTTCCTTTGCTGTGTGTGTGTGTGTGTGTGTGTGTGTGTGTGTGTGTGTGTAGGCCCATGGTGAGGATGCAGTGACCTATGCCTCAGTTATGACCTCTACTGACAGAGGAAGAGAGACAGAGAACCCTGCTGACCCCAACTCCCTCTATTCTACTGTCAATAAACCTCAGGGAGCCAAGACATCAACATAAGGACTATATTTTACATTTTAGTGGATGTTCTTATCCAGAGCGACTTACAGTTAGTGCATACATTTCAAGTTAGATGAAACAACTACACAGCTTAATAGTGAATGGATACTAATCAGCGAATTAGTTATTGGCAAAGTCCATGCTGGAAAGAAAATAAAACACCTAGTAAACATTTACAAAAGACAACGGTCAACAGAGGTGGTGGCAGATGTTTTCTGAAAATGGGTGGAGACTCTGCTCTACTAGTTTAACTGGGCTGATTAGGTTTTCTCTTTTCGCAAAACAAATGTGTAATTAATGTTCCAGTATTGTCATTGGCTAGTCAGATGACAATAAGGCACATTCTTATTGGCCCCGCTTGCACATCAAGGGAGGTTGCAAACATCTGAGTCTTCCCCATCTCCTATTGCTAAGCAAATGGTTTGTCATGTTCCAAAATAATCCTTTATTTTTTTATGTTTACAGTGTGGACAGTGTGTGTGTGTGTGTATATATACAGTATCTCACAAAAGTGAGTACATCCCTCACATGTTTGTAAATATTTGATTATACCTTTTCATGTGACAACACTGAAGAAATGACACTTTGCTACAATGTAAAGTAGTGAGTGTACAGCTTGTATAACAGTGTGAATTTGCTGTCCCCTCAAAATAATACACACAGCCATTAATGTCCAAACTGTTGACAACAAAAGTGAGTACACCCCTAAGTGAAAATGTCCAAACTGTCAATATTTTGTGTGGCCACCATTATTTTCCAGCACTGCCTAAACCCTCTTGGGCATGGAGTTCACCAGAGCTTCACAGGTTGCCACTGGAGTCCTCTTCCACTCCTCCATGACGACATCACAGAGCTGGTGGACGTTAGAGACCTTGCGCTCCTCCACCTTCCGTTTGAGGATGCCCCACAGATGTTCAATAGGGTTTGGGTCTGGAGACATGCTTGGCCAGTCCATCACCTTTACCCTCATCTTCTTTAGCAAGGCAGTGGTCATCTTGGAGGTGTGTTTGGGGTCGTTATCATGTTGGAATACTGCCCTGCGGCCCAGTCTCTGAAGGGAGGGGATCATGCTCTGCTTCAGTATGTCACAGTGCATGTTGGCATTCATGGTTCCCTCAATGAACAGTAGCTCCCCAGTGCCAGCAGCACTCATGCAGCCCCAGACCATGAAACTCCCACCACCATGCCTGACTGTAGGCAAGACTCACTTGTCTTTGTACTCCTCACCTGGTTGCCGCCACACACACTTGACACTATCTGAACCAAATAAGTTTATCTTGGTGCCAGTAATCCATGTCCTTAGTCTGCTTGTCTTCAGCAAACTGTTTGTGGGCTTTCTTGTGCATTATCTTTAGAAGAACCTTCTTTCAATGACGACAGCCATCCAGACCAATTTGATGCAGTGTGCGGCGTATGGTCTGAGCACTGACAGGCTGACCCCCCACCCCTTCAACCTCTGCAGCAATGCTGGCAACACTCATACGTCTATTTCCCAAAGACAACCTCTGGATATGACGCTGAGCACGTGCACTCAACTTCTTTGGTTGACAATGGCGAGGCCTGTTCTGAGTGGAACCTGTCCTGTTAAACCGATGTATGGTCTTGGCCACCGTAATGCAGCTCAATTTCAGGGTCCTGGCAATTTTCTTATAGCCTAGGCCATCTTTATGTAGAGCAACAATTCGTTTTTTTCAGATCCTCAGAGAGTTCTTTGCCATGAGGTGCCATGTTGAACTTCCAGTGACTAGTATGAGGGAGTGTGAGAGCAATAACACCAAATTTAACACACCTCCTCCCCATTCACACCTGAGACCTTGTAAAACTAAGGAGTCACATGACACCGGGGAGGGAAAATGGCTACTTGGGCCCAATTTGGACATTTTCACTTTGGGGTGTACTCACTTTTGTTGCCAGCAGACATTAATGGCTGTGGGTTCAGTTATTTTGAGGGGACAGCAAATTTACACTGTTATACAAGCTGTACACTCACTACATTACATTGTAGCAAAGTGTCATTTCCTCAGTGTTGTCACATGAAAAGATATAATAAAATATTTGCAAAAATGTGAGGGGTGTACTCACTTTTGTGAGATACTGTATGTATATATATATATATATATATATATATATATATATATATATATATATAAAATGTACAGTTAACTTTAGACATAAGTTCAATCTCCACTGAGTTAGGTAGATCAGCTTTATGTTTCTCAGCACCTCACATTTGTAATAAATTCCAAGACCATTTACAACTGAATGTATTGGTGCCTCTAGGGCAATTCAAATTGATAGAATAATATTTTCAAGAAGAATGTGTTTGTGTCTTATGAAATGAGTGTTCATGTTTTAGTTTTGATTTATTTTGGGGTGTGCCCCCATACTTTCTATTATTTACAGCTTGTGTCAATGCAGGGCTCATTGTTCTCAGCATGACCTCCAGTGCTAAAATAAAGCTTAAATAAAAAATGATGTTAAAAAAGGTACCTGTTGTGGATTGTGGGGAGATGTTCTTTTTACATGTACCTTAAATTACTGTGTTAGTGTGTTAGCTAGCATGCTTGATTGGAACCGTCACATTGGCTCTGCTAATAGTCAGTTTCCATGTTACAGATTTATATCCACGTCCATCAAGATGTCACCCCGCACAACCTGATGTGATTATTGTGTCTCTCATCAGAATAAATAATTGCCTGTCTTTGTTTGTTCAGTGTTTATTGTTACAGACTCACTGTTTGTTACGGACTGTGTATTTTGGATTTTTACATATTTTGAGAGTTTTTCTGGCCTCAGCCTATGTTGTGTTTAATTGAATAAAACTCCACATTTGTTTCCACACATACTGTTTTCCCAAGATATGTGACATTCATTTTGTGTTAGATGGCCAACTATGTTCTGGGAACAGATGTTTAGGGTTTATTGGTTGTGTTTTTTTATAAGTGCATTTTACCCTAGGAGCATCTTAGGTATTTTGTGTTATGTTTGAGAGATTTCTAGGTCAGCAAGATTTTGTTTTACACGTAATTGTCCAGAAGGGACACAGGAATGGTTTTCATGCTAAATGACACGCTCTAGTATGTCTCTTGTATTTCAAGAACGAGGTCAAATTATACACTTTTTGGAAGGGATCTTTCATATTAATATTGAACCTTGCTTATTTGAACCAGAGTAGGCTAACAAAGAGGAATTGAGAGGCATATGAACTGGATATTTTTACTGCATCAGCTCCTTTCTCCTGTTAAAATCCTGGTGAAATGCATTCATAAAAAGGGTTGAAGAATGTATTGTAAACGTTTGGGCTGCCTGGCAACTGTCTAGGCAGAGAACACCCAACTTCTCTAATGACGCTTGTTTCTCTGCTTATCAAATCAGGCCAGGGAGGTCAGATGAACCATTTTTATACATAGCCCCCTATTTTAGGGACTCAAAAGTAATTGGACAAACTAACATGGATTGTCTTTTAAAATGTGAGTTTAAGTACTTAGTTGCAAATCCTTTGCAACCTGAAGTCTGGAACCCATAGACATCACCAGATGTTGTTGGGTTTCTTCCCTGGTGATGCTCTGTCAAGCCTTCACTGCAGCTGTAATTAGTAATTCCTACACTATTCACCCAATTTCGATGTAAATACGCTCAAATTAAAGCTGAAACTCCACACTTTGAGCTCATATTCATTATTTAATTTCAACTCCAATACACTTTGGTTGACAGCAAAAACAATAATAACACTGTCACTTATGGACCTGACTGTATATTATTAATGAAAAGATGTTGAAATAAATAATTCATCTGGCCAAGGACCTCAGTTAGAGAAACAACTGCTCTAAATAGAAGCTATTATGTAACTTCCTCTTTCAGTATGTACCACACATGACGTAGGTGTAGATGTATGGTAATGACTAGTATGCTGGGATAGGTTTTTCTATCAAATTGTTCTTAATAATGGACTTTACTGAGCTCTGGGGGAAATTAAATTCCTTGGAAATGTTCTTATATAGTACTGGTTGAATGTATCTGAACCCAACAGGGACAGTTATTATTTTTGTATGAAATATTAAAATAAACTTATAAAATCCTTATCTCAACCCCAATTCATAATAAAGAGATTGCAAAAAAAGGACACAAACAAAATATATTATATTTTTGTATAAATATATATAATAATAATAATACATTAAATTTATATAGCGCTTTTCAAGGACCCAAAGACACTTTACAATACATACCTAACAAACAACTACAGCAATGAGACAAATGGTAGCTAACAAAACAGAAAAAGGGGGAGCGGGTCAAACAATTGGCTAGGGAAAGGTTTGTTTGAACAGATGAGACTTGAGGTGGTGGATGAAGATGGCAACAGATTTAGAGTCACGGATGAATTGTGGAAGTGCATTCCAAAGTCTTGGAGCAGCCCTTGAAAAAGTCCTGTCCCCAAAGCTCCGCAGCTTGGACCGAGGGATAAGGAGGCCAGCAGTGGCAGAGCGGAGTGACCTGGAGGAATGGTATTGGGGAATAAAGTACGAGAGATAGGGTGGAGCAAGCTGGTGTTGGGCTTTATATGTGACAAGAAGAATTTTGAAGTCGATGCGTTTAGAGATTGGAAGCCAGTGGAGTTCTTGTAGGATGGGGGTGATGTGCTGCCAGGATTTGGAGTGTGTGAGACGTCTTGCAGCTGAGTTTTGAACTAGTTGTAGTTTATGGAGAGAAGAAGAGTTAATGCCAGAAAGGAGAGAATTGCAATAGTAAAGACGGGCAGAAATGAATGCATGTATTGGGGTTTCAGCGGCAGTGCGGGACAGGGAACACTGTAACTTGGCAATATTGTGGAGGTGGAAGAATGAGGATTTGACTGTCTGTTATATGTGTTGTTCAAAGCTGAGTGAGGAGTCCAGTATGACACCGAGATTGCATGCATGAGGGGATGGAGATACAACAGAGTCATCAATAGTAACGTTGAAGGTGCCGGCTTTGGTTAGTGTGGATTTCGGACCAAGTAGTAAAAGTTCAGTTTTGTCACCGTTATGCTTGAGGAAGTTCTGCTGCAGCCAGGTTTTTTTTGTTGCCAGGCAAGTTTCAATATGAGACAGAGGAGGGTTGGTGAGGGATTTAGTGCTGAGGTAGATCTGAGTGTCATCGGTTTAGCAGTAGAAGTCAAGTTTAAGGTGATGGAGGATCTGACCAATGGGGTGGATGTAGATGATAAAGACCAGGGGCCCAAGAACGGAACCCTGGGGGACACCCTGTGGGACCACAGCTGAGTCAGAATTATGACCATGGACCGAAATGTTGTGAGTACGGTTGGTGAGGTATAAGTGTAGCCAGGAAAGTGCGGCTCCCTCAACACCCAAGGCTTTGAGCCTGGTGAGGAGGATCTGGTGACTGACTGTGTCAAAGGCAGCACTCAGGTCAAGCAGGATAAGGATGTTGAGGGCGCCAGCATCAGCAGAGACAAGAAGGTCATTAACAACTTTGAGGAGGGCAGTTTCAGTACTGTGAAGTGGTCGGAAGCCAGATTGAAAAGGCTCAAACAGACAGTTATTTAGGAGGTGGCATTGAAGTTGGGTGGCAACAGTCCTTTCCATGGTTTTTGCAAGGAAGGGGAGGTTGGAGATGGGGCGGAAGTTATTGAAGTTGGTAGTGTCCAGGCCAGGTTTCTTTAGGATGGGTGTGACAATAGCATGTTTAATGCTGGAGGGGACGATGCCATGGTAGAGAGAAAGATTGACTATTTCATTGGTGTATGGACAGAGAGCAGGAAGGCAGGCCTTAATGAGAGTGGCAGGAAGGGAATCCAGGGAACAGGTAGTTGTTTTTGAAGATAAAATAAGTTTTGTGATAAATGGTGAGTCGACTAGGGTGAAGGTGCTCAGGAGGGTTTGTATAACAGGAGAGGGTAGGTGGTTGACAGTGGAAGAAGGAACTGGGGGAGATGGGTTAGCCAAAGAAGCATTAATGTGAGTAATCTTGTCCTTGAAGAACTGAAGAAAAGAGTTTGCGAGCACAGTGGATGGTGTGGAGGGCTCACTGCATTGTAGAAGGAGTTTGTTGATAGTGGAGAACAAAGTCCGGAAGTTTGTGTTGGAGGTCTTGATGGTGTCGGAGATGAAAGAGGTTCTGGCAGCATGAAGAGCATCTCTGTACAAGGAGAGGTGAAGCTTATAGGCTTCAGCATGAACAGTTAGGCCAGTTCTGGTTCGACGTTCAAGCCGGCAGCCCTCCTGCTTCATGGCACGGAGCTCAGATGTAAACCAGGGTGAAGAAGATGTGAAGGAGACATTTTTTGTTTGAAGTGGGGCCATGGAGTTGAGGGCAGCAGATAGAGTAGTATTTAACTGGTTGGTGAGGTCTTCAGGCATGCAAGGTGCAAAGTCCAGGGGAAGGGCAGAACAGATTGCATCCGAAAGTGACTGGAGGTCGGCAGCTTTTATGTTGCGGAAGGAGATGAGTCGTTTCGCAGGATTGTGTGGTATGTTTGAGGAAAAAGAGAAATGCAGGATCTTATGGTCAGATAAGGGGAACAGTGAAGGGGAGATCTGAGTGATGTTGAGGGCAACAGTGCAAATTAGGGCAAGAATGTGGCCCTTGATGTGGGTTGGGAAATTAACATGTTGGGTGATATTAAAGCAGTCCAGGACAGCAGTGAAATCAGAAGTGAGTTTGGAGCTTGAGGAGTCAATGTGAATGTTCATGTCACCAAGCAGCAGAAGGCGGGAGGAAAGTGAGTAGTTCTGCTAGGTCCGAAAGAAATAAATCATTGTTTTTTGGAGGTCAATAAAGTAGAATAGTGGTGAGGGAACAGGCTGATTTGTAAGCGATGTATTCAAATGAGTGAAATGAGGGAAGAGACAGCTTAGTTACTTTATAATGGATTTGTGCAAAACAGCAAGGCCACCACGCGGCCAGTGAGGCGGGGTTGGCACAGATAGCTATAACCAGGGGGAGTAGCTAGATTAAGGGAGAAAAAATCATCAGGTGTTTGCCAGGTTATTCAGTAAGTAAGAGGAAGTCCAGGTTATTGTCCAATATGAGTTCATGAAGGAGGAGAGATTTATTATTCATAGAACGGGTGTTTAAAAGAGCAAGATTGGTAGAGTGACAGGGTAAACTAAGGTTGGGGAAAGCGGTAGGTTCGAGGTTCACGGAGGCAGCTAAAATCAACGGAGCGAGAGGAAGGATAGAACTTGATACGGGAGTTAGACCAGAGAGATCTTATGTTGGTGCTGGTGTTAGCATTGCCCGACCATTTGCGTCAACAGCCTCGATGGATAGAGGGGCGTCGGCATAGAATGCCCAGTAAGCTGGCACGCCTAGCTACGTCCGAAGAGAGGCGTTAGTTGTTGTTAATAGCTTCCAGGGTGAAGGGAGAGTAGTGATTGTTACTAGTAAAAACTGCAGGAGAGAACAATAGTAATCCAGGGGTAGGTGTTGTCAGGAGGAGCATGGGGAGCAGAGTTGGCAGGTGAGTTAGCAATAGATGGCTTAGCAATAGCATAGATGAGACAACTGGGCCAGGCCAACTCACACCAACCAGCAGCAGGGCCGGCTAACATAAACCCAGAAAAAGTACACCCTCACCAGAACAACAAACACAAAGAGAAAGTGTAAACTTAATCAATGTAAGTGATATCTGGGGCACAGTGGTGGCAACCAGGAGGTGACCAGGATGCCAGAACAAGAGCCAAAGAGAGAATACCTTCGGGAGAGAAGCTGTGGAGCTAGCCGGTGAGTAGGCAGTGGGTTGGGGAGGGGGGTCCTCAAGCGTGGTAGAGCAGGAGAGAGGTCCAATGATGGAAGGCCACAAGGAGTTGATAAATAAATCCATGAGTAAATTAATCCAGTCGGGAGGTGGTAGTCCAGTGCTGGGTGTGAAAAATGTTTTCTGTGGATGGATCCAGAAACACATGTCATTTTAATATTAGGCTTGTGACGAAAGAAGTAGCTAACCTTTACTAAGGACTTTACTAACCAACTTATTAATTGCAATTAGTGTCTGTGTATAAATAGTCAATGAGTTTGTTAGCACTCACGCGGATGTACTGAGCAGACTAGATACTCAGCCATGGGGAGCAGAAAAAAACTGTCAAAAGACCTGCGTAACAAGGTAATGGAACTTTATAAAGATGGAAAAGGATATTAAAAGATATCCAAAGCCTTGTAAATGCCAGTCATTACTGTTCAATCACTTATTAAGAAGTGGAAAATTCAGGGATCTCTTAATACCAAGCCTAGGTCAGGTAGACCAAGAAAGATTTCAGCCAAAACTGCCAGAAGAATTGTTCGGGATACAAAGAAAAACCCACAGGTAACCTCAGGAGAAATACAAGCTGCTCTGGAAAAAGACGGTGTGGTTGTTTCAAGGAGTACAATAAGACAAAACTTGAACAACAATGAGCTGCATGGTCGAGTTGCCAGAAAGAAGCCTTTACTGCGCCAATGCCAGAAAAAAGCCCAGTTACAATATGCCCGACAATACCTTAACATGCCTCACAGCTTCTGGCACACTGTAATTTGGAGTGACGAGACCAAAATAGAGCTTTATGGTCAAAACCATTAGAGCTATATTTGGAGAGGGGTCAACAAGGCCTATAGTGAACAGAATACCATCCCCACTGTGAAGCATGGTGGTGGCTCACTGATGTTTTGTGGGTGTGTGAGCTCTAAAGGCACGGGGAATCTTGTGAAAATTGATGGCAAGATGAATGCAGCATGTTATCAGAAAATACAGGCAGACAATTTACATTCTTCTGCACAAAAGCTGTGCATGGGACTTTCCAGCACGACAATGACCATAAGCACAAGGCCAAGTAGACCCTCCAGTGGTTACAGCAGAAAAAGGTGAAGGTTATTAAATGGCCATCACAGTCTCCTGACCTTAATATCATCAAGCCAATCTGGGGAGATCTCAAACGTGCGGATCATGCAAGACGACCAAAGACTTTGCATGACCTGGAGGCATTTTGCTAAGACGAATGGGCAGCTATACCACCTGCAAGAATTCGGGGCCTCATAGACAACTATTACAAAAGACTGTATGCTGTCATTGATGCTAAAGGGGGCAATACACAGTACTAGGAACTAAGGGTATGCAGACTTTTGAACAGGGGTCAGTTCATTTGTTTTTGTTGTTGCCATGTTTTGTTTTATGATTGTGCCATTCTGTTATGACCTACAGTTGAATATGAATCCCATGAGAAATAAAAGATGTGTTTTGCCTGCTCATTCATGTTTTCTTTACAAATGGTACATATATTATCAGTTCTCCAAGGTTATGCAAACTTTTGAGCGGAACTGTATATATTCATATGTACAAAGAAGGATGAGTGCTGCTTTGGCATCAGGTGTAGTAGGAGTGGTGCTCAGGGGATAGCAGGGTATGATTAACTGGACGACAATTGATGCAAACAACGTCCACGGCACTCTTCTCCGATTAAATTAAAAAAGAACCAACAAATTGCAGCTCACTTCAGGGTACAACAAAAGCCAAACAAGGGCAACTTAAATAGGGTCCCCAATTAGAGGCAACATGGTGCAGCTGCCTCTAATAGCCAGGCCGTGACTGTGACCCCCAGGCGCATAGAGATGTTTAGAGATGTTTGGATTACGGTCAGGACTTTGACAACACACATTTTCTTTCTCCTAAACCATTCTTTGGTAGCTTACATCTTTGGGTTGTTGTCTTGTTGATAAAACTGTCAATCAAATTATTTCTGTTATAAATTTGTAGTTAATTTGAACAACATTCAATTTTTAATTTCCACTTTGACATTATGGGCTTTTTGTGTTGATCAGTGGCATAAATAACAATTTTAAATCCTATAACTAATTAAATCCATCTTGATTTCGGGGGTGAGAGGGGAGGTAATCGGCATTGGGTATATCCTTGTGCTGCCGCGTTCCAGCAACGTCTCTGGCAGGACGGGTGCCTCTGACCTGGCTAGGAATAAGACAATGTGAGCGAGCGTTTCCTCCAACGTGTTGGCTCACACTGCCTTCATGGTTAAGGGATGGGGTGTAAAGAAGCAGACCGGCTGATCGGACAGGTTTCGGAGGAGGCCTGTGGTGATCTTGACTTTCCTGACTCCGCAGGGACTCTTGTAGTGGCACATGGTTGTACAGTGGGACTGGGAGAAAAATGGGTTCTTTTATTTTTTTTAAAAGAACTAGGAGTAGGTTCTGCAAATCCGTCATTGAGGAACTAGTAAAATGAGTGGGTTTGAAATACTTTTAAACTCTTCCCTTGAACTGTCAAGATTTTCCACAGTTTTGATAGGAAGAAGCCCTAAACGATGGGCAAAATACATATTTTTAGATTGTATTACATCACAACAGATACAGTCGTACTACATGGGAACAATGTCTGCAACCTACAATTCTCATCCTGATGTAACATTGGCCACACACAAACAACCATGAATTTGAGGAAGTATAGTGTTGAAAAATTGGTTGTGGTGAGAAACTCATATTGAAACTCATAGCGCACCAACACAGACAGAGGGGAGAAAAAGAGAAATGACAATGGGTGGTGTATATATATCATTACTGGAACTGCTTGTGATCCTATTGTCCCAACAATCAGGTAGGACAAAAAGAGAGAGAATACCAAGAATATACTTAAAGATTTCAGAACCCACATTTATTTTACGCTGCCAAATGTGACGTTTATGTTTTGTTGTTTAATGTTATGCCTCGTTGATGTTGTAGGATACACTTTTTCTGTATTTTTTAGAAAAAACAGAAAACTTATCAATTATAATATCTGTGAATTAATGTAATCTTACCATTGTCGTAATCCTTCCAGATGTCAATGGAAACAGTCAATACTCCAGAGTGGGAGATAACGTCACTCTGCCATGTAAAAATGTGGTCAATCCAGGAAACTGTTCCTCAACAACATGGAACTATAACAGAGCTGGAAGTCAGAATACAATGGAAGAGGTCAAATTGGGAACCATCAAAAAAGGAAATGATCCTGACAGATCTGATAGACTCAGTTTGGGGTCTGACTGTTCTGTACATGTTAGTGATGTCAGAGCTGAGGATGCTGGAACCTACACCTGTATACAATACCCTAGAGAGAATGGACCACAACAAGGAGTGGGTGAAAGTGTTTATTTGTCTCTTCTACATAGTGAGTATTATTTTTTCACCACATACTCATATATACTCATTATAATGAATGTTAACAGATAATTTAAGATCTCTTTTCTTCTTTTTCAGTCTCCTCATCCACACCAGTGACAGAGCTAAAGCCTGATGAAAAAATAAAATTAAGGTGCTCTCTTCACACGTATAATGGAAAATGTAACTCACACCTTATTAGCGATGTTATTGTGAACTTGTATGAGACTGGTACTGTTCTAGAGAAAGACTTCAGACTGAACATTACAAACCGTCCACGTTGTGAAATCACTCTGAATGTTACACTCCAGAGGGAGGAGAACAACAGGAAGTGGAAGTGTCAGCTGACTATAAAGGAACAAGTGAAGACCTCTATTGACTTTCTGGCCACATTCTCTGGTAGGCTTATGTATTCTCGTAATGCTCCCATAATCTTTATAAATTAACAGCGTGGGCCCCCAGGACTCGTTGACCTCCCTGCTTTGCAGGGGCTGTGTGGTAGGGCAGTGCTTCCTAGCAAGAGGAAATGTCCCTTTTGAAAAGTGTCAAAAGAAGGTGTATCAGGAAAATGGATCTTTGGTCATCCAAGGAAATAATCATTATTAACAATTTCTTCACGTGAGCTTAATGAAGGTTTTGCTTGAATACTGGCGCTAATCCCTTCAAAATTGTTTTTGTAACAGATTTTTATTTATTCATCCAATTCCAGCTGCACTTTACAGTACTGCATAGATGTAAAAAAAAGTCTGCTCATGGAAAAAGGGATTTATATAATACCTGTGATTTGGCTAAATATGTGGACACTGATCACCAGTAAGAAAAATAATTACTAATGTCTTGTCATCTATATGATGTGAGTAAAATCTCTACATCCCCTCTCAGGTTCCCCTTCACAAAATCAGATTCCCATGGGTGTGGGAGTGGCTGTGGGAGTGGCTGTGGCAGTGTCTGTCATTGCTGTTGTCATCATAGTACACAAAAGGAGAAGCAGTAAGCAATGAAATTTATCTCGTTTAGTTTCTTTGTGTTTAATGGAGTGTTTTATTTGTATCAATTCTACAGATGTTTTTGTCTCTTTTCAGAGAATCAAATGACAGCTGATGTCAGCCTTGTGAATAACATAGACCTGGTATTGATGAAAAGTGTCTTAAAATATTAAACTATTGTTATAGTAGATTAACTAAAGGTTCCACTACAAATCTAGCAATTCATTGCCATTGTTACTTATTTCTAGGGTCTGAATTCAATTAACTGTTCCACCCCACCAGCTAAGGAAGACAGGGTCAGTACATCAATATGTTACAGTATTTGGTCATATGAAACATGATTTGACTCAGTTTTTATTAAGCAATATGACAAGTCTTATTTATATTATACACTTGTAGAGTCAGCCTGCTGAAAGTATCACCTATGGTATTGCTTATGCCACCATCAGCCACTTCAACCAAAATCTCCCTCAGAGAGTTAATGTAAGTGAAGTTATACTGTACATTAAAATATGGCTATCCCTAATTGCTATTTAAAGCATTTACCTTTATTACATGTGTGTGTGTAGGCCCATGAGGATACAGTGACCTATGCCTCAGTTATGACCTCTACTGACCAAGGAAGAGAGACAGAGAACCCTGCTGACCTCTGCTCCCTCTATTCTACTGTCAATAAACATCAGGAATAAAAACAAGAACATAAGGACAAAACTCCCTCTTTCACACTCAGTGTAATATCAGTGCCAAAAAGGACCTTTTGTGTGTGCTGAACAGCTATTAAATTAGATTCAAAGAACAGATGTTTTGGTAACTACCATACGAGCAGAGATCAATTGGTCAACAGTCAGAGATGTAGACAGATAATTGCTTTGTAAAATCTGGTTTGAATCCAAATATGCATATATTATTTTGTTGAAACGCTGGCAAAAGTGCATTTGTAATCTCTAATTCAGGAATGTTTGCTTGTCAGTCTTCAATACGACATCTTAAATAAAGCTTTGGAGCCACCGTCTTTCATAAATATAATAAATAAGTGTCTGTGTATAGTCAATGAGTTTGTTAGCTCTCATGTGGATGCACTGAGCAGGCTAGATATTGAGCCATGGGGAGCAGAAATGAACAGTCAAAAGACCTGCGTAACAAGTTAATGGAACTTTATAAAGAGGAAAAGGATATTAAAAGATATCCAAAGCCTTGCAAATGCCAGTCAGTACTGTTCAATCACTTATTAAGAAGTGGAAAATTCAGGGATCTCTTAATACCAAGCCACGGTCAGGTAGACCAAGAAAGATTTCAGCCAAAACTGCCAGAAGAATTGTTTGGGATACAAAGAAAAACCCAAAGGTAACCCCAGGAGAAGTACAGGCAGCTCTGGAAAAAGACAGTGTGGTGGTTTCAAGGAGTACAATACGACAAAACTTGAACAAAAATGAGCTGCATGGTTGAGTTGCCAGAAAGAAGCATTTACTGCGCCAATGCCAGAAAAAAGCCCAGTTACAATATGCCCGACAATACCTTGACACGCCTCACAGCTTCTGGCACACTGTAATTTGGAGTGACGAGACCAAAATAGAGCTTTATGGTCAAAACCATAAGCGCTATGTTTGGAGAGGAGTCAACAAGGCCTATAGTGAACAGAATACCATCCCCACTGTGAAGCATGGTGGTGGCTCACTGATGTTTTGGGGGTGTGTGAGCTCTAAAGGCATGGGCAATCTTGTGAAAATTGATGGCAAGATGAATGCAGCATGTTATCAGAAAATACTGGCAGACAATTTGTATTCTTCTGCACAAAAGCTGTGCATGCGACGCTCTTGGGCTTTCCAGCATGACAATGACCCTAAGCACAAGGCCAAGTTGACCCGCCAGTGGTTACAGCAGAAAAAGGTGAAGGTTCTGGAGTGGCCATCACAGTCTCCTGACCTTAATATCATCGAGCCACTCTGGGGAGATATCAAACGTGTGGTTCATGCAAGACGTCCAAAGACTTTGCATGACCTGGAGGCTGCAAGTATTTGTGGCCTCATAGACAACTATTGCAAAAGACTGCATGCTGTCATTGATGCTAAAGGGGGCAATACATAGTATTAAGAACTAAGGGTATGCAGACTTTTGAACAGGGGTCAGTTCATTTGTTTGTGTTGTTGCCATGTTTTGTTTTATGAATGTGCCATTCTGTTATGACCTACAGTTGAATGTGAATGCCATAGGAAATAAAAGATGTGTTTTGTCTGCTCACTGATGTTGTCTTTACAAATGGTAAATATAATACCAATTCTCCAAGGGTATGCAAACATTTGAGCACAACTGTAGCAACTATATGATATGCAGAGTAGGCATAGTTAGAAATAAAATAATAATCTGACATTACCGCACAGTGTTGGACCCTGTATTAGTATGTTTTATGTGAAAGCAGACGACATGTACTAAAATTATTTTTATTTTTGTAGAGGTTACAATAATATTTTGTCTTCTGCAGCCTCAATAATACCAAGGGTGCAGAGGTTTTTAGATGATTGTTTATCTGCAGGTTGACCAAAATTCTTCTGGAAATTGGATTGGATCTCAACTATCATCGTATTATTCCATTGCAAGAAGTCAAACCCACTCAGCCACCATGACTGTGAACTTAGAGGAAAAACTGTACATAAGCATTTAACCAACTATCCTTACATCTGAACAGCAGGTGTCACCAGTTAAAAAAAAAAGTTAAAAAGCCTAGATATAATGAACCTTTTTTGGTCAAATTTGATGAAAGACTGGAATGCTTCAGAAAGCCTTGATTTCCCATCACTAATTGTAACAGGTAGAGACACAGGGAATAGCTAGTCTTGGCCCTGGAGAGTATTAATGAATGTAAAAAGTGCAGGGTACAATATACTACACTTCTTCCAGTCCCTGCTAACCAGACCTGCTTTCCCGGGGGCCTCGTCAACATGTGGCAGACAAGGACCCCATTTTCCAGCCCTCAGCCAGGTGGCCATGGGGCGTTTTCCTGACACTGTCGCCACAATTTACAAATATATATATATATATAGTTGAGTATTTGCCCCCTTCCTGATTTCCTATATTATTACATATTTGTCATACTGGGTTCAGATCTTCATACAAAATGTAATATATGAAGAGAAGCAGAGTAATTCAAGACAAAATTCAGTGTTGAAATGATGATAATCAAATTTTTTAAGGAAAACTGGCCCTTTGTGATTGCCCCATCTGTTACTCAATCAACCCATTAACAAAATTCAATAGCAATCAAGAGAAAGGGTGAGTACTTTCAAGAATCTAAAATATAAATGTATTTTGATTTGTTTGATCTTTGATTAACACATGATTCCATATGTTTTATTTCATGTTTGGATGTATTCACAATTACAGTAAAAATAAAGAAATACTGCTAAATTACTAGGTGTCCAAATGTTTGACTGGTTGATTAGAATATTTGATTAGAATTCACTCACAATTCCAGAGTCTCACAATTCAAGTGTTTTATAGACCATTTTCTGTGTTTACAAACATGCGCGGACATCATGTTTGCAGAAATAGGCTACCACCAAGCTAGCACGGTAACCGCTAGTCATTGATTCAATTAGTAAAGTTCAATCTGATTGCATCAAGCGAGCGAGAGGGTGTTTCAGTTTTTCACTATGTTTTTGGAATATTACTGTTCATTATCACTGGTACCGCTACTCCAGGAAACTTACATGATATACCTGTAATGGGTTTCCATTTGCCAAACCCATGCACCGGTGCCTTGTTAATGTATGGACAACTGTCTTATTTGTTGATTCACTCTCTTCGTCAATAGGGGGCAGTATAAGTGTAAAATGTCTAGCTCTGGTGCTTTTACTAAGTGGTTTGAATTATTGCTTTATCCTCTATCATCTTTGGCCTCCTATATAAAGTAAAAAAGGACTCATTTTGGGTGCCTCAAATATGGCATTTTCACTGGTTTCTTTTATACGGCATTTAAAATGTTTTATTAACGTTTTAAATGAAAAGGCTCACTGAATTATTTTAACGTTTAGCCATTTGTTTTGACTTAATTCTAAATAAAAAATACCCATGTTGCCTAAAACTCTTATCACCTACAAACTCAAATAATTGTTTAATGGTATGCCAAAGGACACATGCACTCATCCACAATACAAACATTTTAATTGATTGATCAATTTAAATGTCTTCAGATAAGACAGACAAGTCATTGAGTCAGCTGTCTGAGGACTGAGAGAGAAAATGTGTCGAAAGGAAAATATAGAGAGGTGAAGAGACTGAGAGAATGGTGAGGGTGAGAACTGACAGAAAACGGAGATGGCCAGGACAGAGAGAGGCTCAGGACAGAGACAGGGATGTGAAAGAGAACGGAGAGGGTCAGGACAGAGAGGGATGTGACAGAGAATGCAGAGGGTCAGGACAGAGAGATAGATGTGACAGAGAACGCAGAGGGTCAGGACAGAGAAAGGGATGTGAAAGAGAACGCAGAGGGTCAGGACAGAGAGAGGGATGTGACAGAGAACGCAGAGGGTCAGGACAGAGAGGGATGTGACAGAGAATGCAGAGGGTCAGGACAGAGAGGGTCAGGACAGAGAGGCATGTGACAGAGAACAGGGAGGGTTATGATAGAGAGAGGGTCAGGACAGAGAATGGAGAGGGTCAGGACAGAGAGAGGAATGTGACAGAGAATGGAGAAGGTCAGAACAAAAAAGGATGTAACAAAGAACGGAGAGGGTCAGGCCAGAGACTGGGATGTGACACAGACAGGGATGTAACAAGGATGAGAGCCCACTGTATCCTCTCAGGGAAATCAATCATCACACTGAAGTGTCTCTCTAAGCTCTGACCGCCTCCCACCCGGTTCCCCCCTCTCAAGGCTTGCGACTGTACCTCTCCACTGGGCTACACAAATCAATGTTGCGTTGCGCTGAGGAAGTGTAATTCCAGATAGGAGCCTTGTAGCTGTCTCACATAAACCCAAGAAGCAGTGTTATTAAACAAAGAACATCTATCCAAGTTCCAGTTTGATCTGAAACCCATTCACATGCACTACTGTGATTTACACTCACTAAAGTGAACATGCTAAACTCCTTAATAAATGCATGTGTTGTGCTCTAATACAGCACACTCAGTTTGAGTGATTAAAAAGAGAATAATACCTGTATCAGAGATCTCATTATCTGCGTTACCCCAAAGGTTTCATTCCCCACAAACTTTGGATAATCTTCGCAAAATTGACCTAAGATCAGCCTAGAGTTCAATGGGCTTTACTTTTTTGCAGTAGCACACACTAGATGAAGAAAATTTGAAAATTTTAGGTTGGCTAATTTGTGATTGTGGAGAAAGATAGTATTTCCAGACTGATCAGTGGTCATATAACTTTGACAATTAATATGTATTATAAGTGTGGGGGGCAGAGAAAACCATCAAAAACCATTGGAATTAAGGCTCAATAAGTGAGTTTCCTAAACACATATCAATCTGAACAAACACATTGACTGTATTGTCTTTAGTCTTCATTTAGGGAAACAAGGAACAGAGTCTGACTTATTTCTGCAGTTATCCCAGATGTACTTCATATACAGAGCTAAGGCTGGCAGGGCTAGCTTTAAGCCACTGCTTTAGGGAGTGGGATCAATGCAGTTTCATAGAAGCCACCAAGCCTAGAGCAAACTGTCAATAGAGAGCTGCATCCTAAGCACTTCAGATGTAAAGCACTAACACCAGGAATGTATAATTCATTTCAATGCGGTGAATGTTCTCTGGGAGTCATCTATTAAATACAAACATAAAGTTCAAGAATAATTAAGTGAAAACACTGAATGCTAAAAAATGTATGGTACATACAAAACTGTCCCCATGAACATTGTACTAAGAATTAAAAAAACACACAGAACTGGTCAGGAAATGATTACTTCCCTTTTTTACATTATCTTCTTACCACAGTGCAGTATGCTATAACTCATTTTTATTTTCAGCAATGACCTGGGAGCAAATAAGCTAACTGTCTTGCACAGGGACCACAGGTGGTTTTATTTTACCACACTGGCTTGAGTTTCGTTTAGCGGGCCAACGCTCTTGAACCCTAAGCTACCCTGTCACTCCTGACTAAAACTACACCCTCAAATAACCTTTGACACAGAGGTTAAATACCTTAGTAACATACACTACTAATGCATTAAACAATGTATTTACTTTATGCTGTAATTGTTGTATATCAACCTGATCCTTCTATACAAACCTCTCTAAATAGTCCTTAATAATGGGGAATGAAGGATATATTGCAAAACCTGTTGAGAATAGTAGTTCAATTAAATATCAAGTAGATAGGACAAAGTGTCTCTGCGATATAAATATCTTCTAAATTAATTCTGTCCAATTCCCTAGATGTATGACTGTCCCCAAATGGCTCATATTTGGGTCCCAGTATACACCCCTTAAACAGATGCTCCACATTTCCATTTCACTTTTGCTCAAGAACAATTTGAGATTTTTATGCTATAAAACACTAATATGACTACAAGTACTTACATACTCAAACAATTATGTTAAGTGAAAAACGAGTCACGCAATATGATCAGACCGCACACAGTGGAACATGGTCAGAGGATATCAACATCATTAATATACATAAAGAGACACTTGAGACAGAGGAACCCAAATTCAACATACTTTTTTATTTGGAACAGTCCAATAAAACAGGCAATATGAAGAAATAGTCCATAAAGATTCTTTCCAAAAGGCGTTCTTTTTCTTAAAGTCAGAGGATGCAAAAAGAGATAATAACGATATAATATTCATAATAAGGTCACTGTAATCGAAGGTAGCTCTTGCAGAGTTCGTGGTCCCTAATGTCCCCCCAACCGCCGTTCTTGACGTGGGGGGCAACCCCCCCTGCCCCGTTGGCTGGCAGTCTCTTAGTAATCAGCAGGTTCTTGGGGAACAGCTGGTTGCTGCTGCTCTGAAGGATATTCTCGATCTTGGTCTTCTGGCTGGACGGCATGCACGCGGACTTCTTGTGGTGCATTCCGCAGTCACCGGCGTGGAAGACCCGGGGCGCCTCGCTCACCATGACCTTCCAGTAGGAGGGCAGGCAGGTCACGGTCAGGTGCTGCAAGGACCAGTCCCAGTTGTAGTCGTCATAAGTGCAGAAGGCATCGGTGCATTGGATTAACTTCTGGTAGGTCTCCCTGCTCAGGGCCATTCCCATGTTGTGCTCGGTGGACTTCCAGGCTTTCACCTCCACCTTGTTGGCTTTGCTGGCGTAGCTGATGTGGCCGTAGCTCCCCAGAGACAGGATGTCACAGTCCGGGCAATTCTCCCTCTTCAGCACCGACATCAGCTTGAGGAGGTGGAGGAAGTCCGGGGAGAGGAAGTGGTCCTCCTCGATGAGGAGCACCAGGCCCTGATGGTCCTTCAGGGCCCGGACCCTGTCCCACACGAAGTGCAGCTTCCACCACCAGTGGTGCTTGGTCTGGGAGAACTTGGCCTCGCGGTAGTGGCCGAACGAGTCGGGGTACTCCGCGTTGATGCAGCCCAGCTTCAGGGCGTCTGCTTTGGCAATGTCTCTGGGGCAGTCCCTGGGGTCGTTGCCCGGGAACTCCTGGGGGTACAGCTGAATGCTGAAGGGAAAGAAGATCTGGAGGACCTGGCAGAAGTCGACTGAGGCCACCACCTGGTTGATCTCCGGTGACCAGAAGTCATGGCTGAAGACGAGCAGGATGCTCTCCACTCCCCAGGCCTTCCTCAGACTGTCCACCAGCAGCCTCAGGTAGTCAGGCCTGTTGTGCACCTGGACCACCACAACCAGGTCGTCCTTCTTCCTGGACGCCCTGAACCTCTCCTCGTGCCTCACCGTCTGGTCGAAGTTGAGCTGGAACACGATGCCTCGGTAGACCAGGGTGCTGTTGTCCGCCTCCGGCTTCGCCTCCTTCTCATCCTTCTCCGGGCGTTTTTCGGGGCGGTTCTCTGGGTGCGACTCGTTGGCAGGTGCCACGGGGGCGACGGGGGCGATTGGGGGCACGACGGGTATCCGGCTGACTGCCGGTGTGGCCGGCGGCTGAGGCTGTATTTGGCTACTGCTGCTTCTCCTCGCCGAGTCTGCCTCCTTTGGGACCACCACCACGCCGCTCTTTTTATGCTTCCCACTGGTCCAGAAGGCCAGACCACACACCACCACGACCAGCGTCAGTATCACCACCTAGGGATCACACTCAGGTCAAATCCTATCCCACGCCCAGAGTTCGTTTCTCTACTACTGTCAATCTGCACGGTCAATTGTATTGTATTTGTTTGAAGGTAAGATGCATTTAGATTAAGTAACAGAATGTTAGAATTAACATTACATGAGTTAACTTAAGCAGTTCAACTGATCCAGGGGCCCCGTTTATTTTGGACTAAACAGCCTATGTACATTTTATATAGCATTTTAGTCATTTAGTAGACGCCGTTATACACAGCGACTTACAGGAGCAATTAGGGTTAATGGTCTTGTTCTACGACCGAACAGATTTTTCACCTCGTTGGGTCAGGAATTCAATCGGGCAAACACAATGGGATTGTATGGTCTATGACTGTGCTCAAATCAATGATCTTTCTTTGTGCCTCTTAAAACATGCCCAGTACAGAAACATGCAGCACATACACATGACTGGGGACTCGTCGTGTATTGTACCTTCCTCTTGTAGATTCTGAATCTCATGACAGGCAGTCACTCCCTTGCAAAGGGAGAGGAGCTGAGCGTGGAGAAAATAAGAAAAAAAAAAAAAAAAGACAGGTTTGCAAATTCAAGTGTTACTTCTGTGCTTCGGGTACAGTCAGGAAGACAGGCAGGAAAGGCAGGCAGTCAGGCGTGGTAGAAAACGGCGGCTAACGCGTGTTGCTTGTTGCCGGCGCTAACTTTTGGAATGCTGACATGGGTCTTTGTGGAATGTCAGTGATGCCATGCGAGGGTCCCATAAGGCATGACGGTTGCTGAGAGGCTGCAGGGAAGCGGTGTGCATGGATCCCACTGGAGGGGGGAAGGAAATGATTAACCTGATGTCTTCATTAAATGCACCCTGCATACATCCTGTGAACAGCAAAACAACCACTGGAATCAATGTCCATGCATATTTTTCAGCTAAACAAAATCTGTTTCGGTATTACAGATAATAAGTCACAACCATATGCAAAACGCACTATTGTCTATGTTACACACAAAAATCCTTCCCAAAATCCAATCAACCTGAGTCTGAAAGAGAAAATGTCAACATTCTGCCATTGTGATTTGGTTTTATTCTTAATTTAGAACACACTTAGCCCTGCTATAACATCCTGAGCTCCACTTCAACTCTCAATGATTAGTTCTGTCTTCTCATCTGTTCAGGGATTCTGGGTTGACCTCACTCATCAATCAATACACGTACCAAGATATTCACAAAATGGAAAAATGGAAAGCTGGATAGCCTACACAAGGGATCACATTCCCTTTCTGACAACAGAGCAATTCATGTTGTCTTCCTTTTCCAAAGCACACACATCAAATAGACTGATGCCAACAACCTAGTCTCCCTATGTACAGTGTAGGGGAAAATAATTTGTCCATTTTCTGATTCTCAGATCTTCAACTAAAACTTAATATTAGATAACAAGAACCTGAGTTAACAAGTAAGAACAAGTGTTTTCATTTAATTTAGTCTACTCTGCAAATTAAGCAACACACAATGCACATATGTGAAGAGGTAGGCTAATATCCCCTTTACTCAATACCTGGGTGTGTATTATTTTGCTGCAATATCAGTCTCTTACATCAATGTATATCCATGCAAAACTGCTTTAATATTTGTGGGTTTTCAAGTATGAGTTTAGTTCTAGACTTCAACCAAGCCATTACAAAAAGTTATATGTCAATCTTGATGAAGAATTGCATGTGTTTGAATTACTGTCTTGCTACATGGCCCAGAAGCGCTTTAGCTCATGTGCTGACGGCCTGATGATGGAGAGTTCATGATTTCTTCAATGATGGCAAGTCTTCCAGGTCCTGAGGTATCAAGTATCCACTACCACCATCATGCTCCACCACTGGTATGAGGTTCATTCTGAGGAATGCACTGTTTGGTGTTCATGCACGGACATCCTTATAAGATAAGATCCTTACAAGCACAATATGTTGAAAAGACATCTTTCAAATTATGTGGTTAGGTAGGATGTAATGGAATTAAAATAAGTATACATATGTTATTTGTTCACTCAGGTTTCCTTAATCTAATATTAGGTTTTGGCTGAAGATCTGATAACATTCAGCATCACAACTAGGGGCATAGTGAAGGCAGCAAATCACTGTACTTGGCAATGCACTTAACGGTGTACATTACAACACTCATGTTGACTCCCACACTACATGACAAGATACACAGTCAACAAGCTGTAGAGCTAACCTAGCCACCACCTACCATTTCAAACAAGACTGCTCGTGTTTTTGAATGTTAACGTGAAAATATTTTAGTTTAATAATAAAATCTCCTCCTTAAACCATAAGATGCCTTAATGAAGCAGGAAATTGGGGTTATATAATCAATATAGCTCATGCAAATGAAGCTAGCTAGCTTCCTCCACATCTAATTATCCTCTTCCTACAAGCTCTGAGAGAACAGTCTCCCAGGGACATCGATGCATCAAACCATTGACCCATTTTCGCTGAAGACTCATGGCGTGTACAAATACATCGCATCCAACTAATTGGCTAGTATTAGGTAGATTAAATATTGTTTACCAAGTGTGTTATGGAAGCAGACCATTTAGCTAGCAAGCTAAATGCGCCTCATACTAGAAGCTAGCTTGGGCGAGCGAATCATATTTACAAGCAAGCACTCCTGTTGCGACTCAATTCACGGCCAGAATCATAAAACGAATGCCATAACAGACGGTCACAACAAGCTCAATCGTTGAAAAAAGCGTATATATAGTTACCTAAAAAAAAGTAGTGGTGCTATGCAGCTTTCTCAGCCAAATTAACACTACGATGACGCGAGATATTCTTTCTCCTCCATCCCTTCTCTTCTGCTCCCAATTTCTGGCCAAAATAACACATATAACTAGCTACAGCTAGCGCTTGCACGAAATACCAAATACGAAACCACTGCCAACCTCTGGTTCCCACAATGCATTACTCCGGAGGGGGGCTCTCAAGTCAAGATATAGAAAAAGCATTTTTATATTAGGTTGCAGTGTTGCATTGCACTAATTTAAACCACTGAACTGTACGCTTTTACCAATATAGCAATATGGAGATATCTGTTTTTAAAAGTCGTAATTTAAACAACTGCTTATTCTAATGTGTTTTAAGATGTGAAGCACAATGCCTGAAGTCTGCATACAAAGCCCTTGCACAGTCTCCAAATTCTGCTGCCTAAAAATATAAATATTAAAAGGGATTGCATCTGTGTTTTTTCTTTGCAGATCCACTTCACCAACCCCACGTACAAATGTCTTGGTAAGTTTTATTTAAACTTAACTGTAGCAGGGGAGGTCATGATGAGACCAAAGGTTCTTTTGCGGAGGAACCCTGCATGGACACAAGTAGTACACAATACAAAGTATGAGGAGCACCCCCCCCCCTTAAAAAAATAAATAAAAATAGAAAGCATGAACACGCAATGCATAAGACACAAACACATTCTTCATGTAAACATTCCTCTAAATATTCCTCTATCAGCCTTTTGAATTGCCCCAGAGGCACCAGTTCAATCAGTTTCAAATTATCTGGGAATGTTTTTCAAATGTGCAGAAAAACATAAAGCTGATATATATTTAAAGCTGATGTCTTTACACCTCAGAGAATAACCTGATGAAAGCCCCTTTTGTCAGCAATTACAGCTTTAAATAATTTTGAAACTGCAAAATTGCATACAGTACATTTGGTTATAATTTTATTCATGGAAAGAAAGCAATACTCAAAGTTTGTTACTGATTTTCAAACAAAATGAGGTCTGGAATAACATTGATTCCTTCAAGCACATTGACTCTCAACATCCCTTGGAAAGATACAGGTGAAGTTAATTTGATTCAGGATAGTTTGTAGTAGATATTTGTTGGATATACAAAAGAAATCATCTCGGGACAACAATCCAAATCTTTATTATTTTATTGTATTCTTGTTGTGTCTAATAATCTGTTATGCTCATACCAGAAGGTAACTCTGCAGAAGGTTTGAGAAGATTGAGAGATGTGTCCTCTGATGTACATCAGACCAAGACATTCTGCTTCAGCCACACTGCTCACTTAACGAGAAAGTATTCACTGGCACATACGTTCTGGGAGAGTGCAGTATGAAGGACCCTTAATATCAACATGCTCGCTTCTCCTTACTATTTCAAAAATAAAATAATCTAATAAATCAACAACTACATCTGTTGAATCCCCTATTCAGCTGTACATTTGTCCCACTGCATTTATTTTAACGTAATATTGATTTGTCTATTTGTATTTATAAAAAATACAACATTTGCGTAGTTTGTGTACTGTCTTGTCTTGCATTTGAACAATTTTGGCTGGGTCGTTGTTGAAAATGAGAAGTGACTCACCTGATTAAATAATTGTTAAATAAAATAAATAAAAAAAATTCTTAGGCCAACAACCTGAATTGAGCTAGCAGTCATCCAACCTTCCATGTGCTACAGTGTGACAAGACAAGGCAGCCCCTTACGACACCAACCTGGGTGACTCTATGCCCATTTTCTCCACCCTTTCTGGGACCCCTGGGATCTGTTAATGTGCCACAACCAAGAGTTGGACCTGCTCGCAAAGGTCCAGTAATACTCTGAAGCAGTGACTTAATAAGAGTACTCTGCCACTAGAAGGATGGAAAACAATATTCAATCTTTTCCAATTTAAAAAAACAATGTTTTGATCCAATATCAGTATTCCATAGCTCTTACAAAAAAGCATTCCATGATAATGAAAATTATATTCTGAATCAGAGGATGGAGAACAATTGACACCTATTTTAAGAAAGTACTGTAAGCTCACCCATAAACTAGATTGAAATGTTGCTTAAGTGGCTATCCAATTTTTTAACAACCTCTAATGTTTGGAAAACTGTGAAGGAGGTTGGTCACATTTTACAAAGCAGAGGACCACTGGTTTGGGCCCAGTATAAGGTAAGCAAATTGTCACTGAAGGAAGCTGAACTGTTAGCAGCAGTATGCTTGAAGTTGTTTTTATTGCATACAGACATGCATAAAGTGTCTGGCAAAGGTATTCAGAACCCTGACCAATTTTCTACCTTTACTGATTTAGAAAGGGTATGTTGAAATTTGATATTATTACACTACTATAACACTATTATAACACTTATACTAAAACTCAATTATTATAAAATAACATTGGTTTTAGTTGTTGGAAAATATCTGTAAAAAAAATAAAACTGAATTCTGTTGCTTGCCTTAGTCAACCCCTGTGCTGTGAAAGCTCCCAGTTTACACAGACAAAGGAAATTGCCCAAACAAGATCCTCACCATTGGCCTCCGTCTATCAACCATTAAAACTGCTGTCACATTTTCTGATTAAGAAACCTACTATTGAAAGATCATTGTGAATGTGAAGGAAAATTAAGACTAAATAAACTAGAGATTAAGTAACACAATTGCATATATTAAAAAAATTCAAGCATTTGGATATCTCAATGGATGCAGTACGATAAATAATCAGGAGGTGGGAGCTGCACCACCTAATCATTGCCTGAAGGTTATGTCTGAAAACACAGAACTCTAACAAGAAGTGGACTTGAAAAAAGCCAAAGAGAGACCAACAATAGATTTGAAGGAGATACAGTGTTCAACAGCTAGGAGTGGAGTGCACATTTTCTAACATATCATTTTCTAACATAATGGTGCACATTTTCTAACATATCAAGAACTTTGCTTATAGCTGGCATGTATTGGAGGGTGGCAGGAAGATTTCACTGAAAACATGAGTGATCCAGATACAATGTTGGAAAATGTTTTGTGTTCAGATGAGACCAAGACAGAACTTTTAGCTAAAACCCAAAGCACTATGTGTGGCAGGGCCGTAGCTAACGCGGGGAATGGTGTATATGATTCAAGGGGCCCATGGCTTGGGTGGGGGGTGGGGGGGGGGCATTGATTGTAATAATGTCAATGTTGTCTATAAGTGAGGGGGCCCAGGCAAATACCTTTTCAGGGGGCCCAGGATTCCTAGCCACGGTCATGACGTGTGGTGCAAAACTAACACTGCCCCTTAACCCATTCCGTTCCAACAGCATCAGGCAGTGAAGATTTCTATTAGACTTGCTTTACAGGATTTTCATAGGAACTCATCCTAGAACAAGAATTTTATGATAGTTCCAAACCATAATAGACAATTCTGATATATTTTTGAAAATGTTATCTGAGAAGGTTAAAAAGGAGTGTGAACGGTGTGGGAAAGTGTATTTATTATTCTTGACATTTAACAGCAAGTCTTGTTTTCAAGGAATGGTTGCTACTTGTACAAAGCCCTTGTAGAGCACGTAATAGCGATGGTGAGATATTGGGAACATTTAGCATCTACGGCTTCAGCAGGTTTCAGATGGATGGCTGATGTTGTTGTCGTTACTGTAGGTTGGCGCCATCCAGTGGTGCACTACATGAATGCACTCAACGCGATGTTTACCGCTATGCATTGTGGTCTGAAGAATGGAAGAGGAAGTGTTATTTGCGCATGCGCACCCTACGGTCCTCCTTTTCGATTTCCGAACGACTGAGACAAGATGGGCCATCAGCAGCTCTATTGGAGTCACCCCAGAAAATTCGGTCAGGGATCCCGATCCTGGTCAGTTGTGTTTAATAAATTGTTTGTTATGTATTATTTTCCCCCTCTGGGTGAATTTCGGAGGCTGTTATATATTCACGGACGCATATTTCAGTTTGTCTCTAACCACATGGACATTTTGCTCAACCTAATATGGCGGCCGATGTGCAACAACGCCGGGCCCTCGCGTTCTTCGCAAGTGTTTCGTTGTTGGCCGTTTGAATATTATAGTATCATTATTATAGTATCTGTTCAAAGTTGAAATAGAGACTTGACTAACTCATTTTTTTGTTAGTATTGCTTCCAATGAGGAATATTGTAGGATTATCTACTAACGTTTTGCTTGAGGTGTTTAAGTCTTAGCTCTTATCTAGTTAGTAGTTTGAATGTAGCATAAGCTGTGGTGTGTGCTGTGGAAACGGATGGTGGACAGTACTGGTAACACTGGCTAACAGTATGTACTATGTATTTTTAACGCTATTTAAGCTTTTTGGGAGGGAGGGAGGGAGTTTTCTACGTTTGTTTTAATACGTGCATTTCTCCCCCCAGCCGGGTATGCTCAAACAGACACGGTCTGATCCGTAAATACGGGCTCAACATGTGCCGCCAGTGCTTCAGGCAGTACGCAAACGACATCGGCTTTGTCAAGGCAAGTATCAGTACAGAACTCTCCTATATTTGCATTGTATTTAGTACCCACTGGTCCTGCTTGAAGTTGCACGGGGTTTACCAGTTGTATATGGAGACAAAACAGGGAATTGAATGTCATCCTCTATCAGCATCCTTGCTGACTTTTTTCCCCTAGGTAGTGTCACTTATTTTGAATTAAATGTGTTAACGGTTCAGGTGCCAGCACCTAGTCGTTTTGTAGGAACATGTAGTCTTCGGCGTGGCACTACTTACTGTGTGGGCAAGAGATTTAAGTTTTGGTAGATGGACATTCAGTTACCCAGACGGCAGGTGGAGATTGTCAAAGCCATATGTACAATGTGTTCTTGCTGAGCCTGGATACCATTTAGTAGATTTGTTTCCACTATTTAACGAGGCGCAAGTTAGGATGTGAACAAGTAAATATCCGATAAGAGACAATTACTTAGTTACAAATGAAGCAAGTGTACTGTCTAGATGGTGATTGTGCTACATCAGTCTAACCCTGTTTTGCTTCTTCGTGCAGCTGGACTAAATGCATTGGATGCTGACGGTTCCCTAATCAAGATCAACAGGGGATAATGCAGCATTGAAAATAAATGTTTTTTGTTCAACATAATGGTCTTGTCTTGTGTTGACATTCTGCATGGAATTCTTACACTGGCTTGGTTAACTGATAAGTGTAGATTTGTACTGAACTGTACTCAGCGTGGGCTTCCTTTCAATGTTGTCATGCATTCTAGTATTAATACTCTTATGCCATTTTTTGCTAAATGTGGAAGACTTGCAATGAAACAAATACATAGTTTTCCTTAAAATTTCAGGCATGTTATGGTGGTGCTGGGCTGAGTTTGACTAGATGTCGAAAACATCTGATCTGACATGTTTCAGTCTTTAAATTCTTCTGGTATGAAGCAATAGTGAACATGGAGAGTGGTTAAGTGCTGGTGGAAACAGCCCTATAAAGTGCATGTGGACTGCTTGTTCAAAACTGATGCTGTAATGAGGAAGAAACATCCCTCAGCATTACTGTAATTGGTGTCTGTTGCTTGAAGGGTGTTCACATGTCTAAAGGGTTTGGGCTGATACTGGCATGGAAGGGAGTTTCCACAATACTGCTGATACTAAATGTTTTAAGGCTTTGAAATGAGCAAGTACACCTGTGAATATTTGGGTTTTGGTTGGGATTCATTAAACCCACCACAGCTGCGATTATGCAGTGTTAAGTTTTTTTCCGCTTCAGGGGTAGTCTTAGTTTACATAACATTACCTAGTAACAGTTAAGGTAACCAATCTGCTCAGGGTTTAAATTCATCTCATGGCTAAGTTTGGTTCAAGTAAATGCACATTCGAAAATGGTTTGTCCTTGTTTTTTTGTTGATAGCCTGATAATCAGAAAGTATTGCATTTTCCTTAAGTAACTTGGTTGGCTTTACAGTGTGGGAATACTGGCAAATAATACTGACCAGAGGGGTAAACTACGACGCGAGGTAACTGGTTTATCTAGGTAACTTCAGGAGTAACTCAGTGACGTCGGGTGTAACTTCCCGATTAACCCGTACTACAAAAGGTGAATACGTTTTACCCGGGCTATGCTGCCATGGCAATTTACGCTGCATCTCTAAACTGCTCCGAGCAGGTTGTCTTCATGGGTAACTCGATGTTACCCAACATAAGCACCGCCCTAACGCACACAAAAAGCCGGCACATTTGGAAGACCCAGTCGATATTGCCACACGGATTATAAGAGGCTCACTCCGCAAGGCGAGGTTATTTTTTTTAGAGACCGTGTAACTCCAAGTTTACCCCGATTATGTTTTCTAATGAAGATATCGATTCGCATCCGTATCTTTGCCTGCTTCTAGGGCCAGACGAATCTAATGCCACTCGCCGGAGTAATGCCCTCACTGTTGAAGAGACAAGTGTGCTTTGCTTTGCGATATTTTGCCAGCGGACATTTCATGTAGGCTATTCTATTGGTGATGCTGAACATTTGAGCAAGAATACTGTATCTCGTGCAGTTCGCAAGGTAGTACTTGCTCTCACTAAAATGCTTGATGCATTTGTGTTCCCTGGCCATTTAAGCGTTATAAAGATCAAATGTTTTTATGCGATCGCAAGTAATTCGCAAAAAATACTTGGTCTATTTTTAATATGCATAGGCTGGGCCTAGGCAATATACAGAACACATTTTCCGTAGGAATCCCGAGGGCGATTGGTGCGATTGACTGTACCCATATCCCCATTAGAGCGCCCCTGGGAGAACATGAGGGGGGTTATGTGTATAGGAAGTCATTTCACAGCATTCATGTTCAGGTATTTGATCATTAAATTCATACAGGTAGCCCTACTACCTAGGTGCTTTATGGAGTAGCCTATATCTTAAATCATTAACAGTGAGCAAATGGATCATTTTCAGAGATGTAGGCCATAACAGAATTATATTTATTGTTTTCACATATTTAGATGGACAATTTTACTTGTCCTTACATCTCAATCATACTAAAAAATAGGCTAAGAGGCTGTAAGACAAAAGAGAACATATGACAAGAACACTGCTCTTACGAATTTACTTTGTCGGTAATGCGCTGCCAACAAGACTCCCTGGCTTTGTTGGCCGCCACGGTCAGAGATTTAGCCGTTAACCTTGCTTTAAACTCCTTATATCCTGATATTATAAACGTGCATTCTTCCGGGGAAAAATACGGACCACAAGCCATTGTGCAAAAACTCAGCTTCCGTTGCCGAACGCGCCCCTTTTAGGCGAACGCGCACGAACTCCAGTAAATAAACACCGAGTCAACAAACATCTTAATCCCCGTCGTATTACCGTTTAACACCACTCTGGGCAATCATAGTTTGTCAACCCTGACTTTCCTTGATAACCCCGAGTTAAATCTGAGTAGGTTGAACACCCTTCGTAGTATACCCCCCAGGTCACTGTGGTGCATAGGTAATGTTTATATACTGCCTCATTACAAAACGAATGCAAAACAAGCTTTTCTTATGAAGTAACATGAGATTAGTACTGTTATCAGGTGAGTGGTTGTTTCTGTCGGTGACCATTTCCCGCCACCAGATGGCAGCTGTGGTCTGTGAGTCCGCTAACCCTCATTAGTTAATATACAGAAAGGTAATCGGTAGATAGCCCCTACTTGTGCCTATTATATCTCATTCATCCTGATCTATTGCACATCAATATGTTAACTTTTCCCTCATCTGCATTTAATAAAAAAAGGAACCTTTGTCCAATTGAATATTGCTTAATTGAAGTTCTTCTCACACCCCTGGTTTGGGCCAAGGCCCAGACAGAAGAGGTTGCAGGATGAGGTCTTGGGCAACAGTTTGATGAGAGCTGCTCCGTGTTTTCTGTACCACTGGAGCGATAATGAGATGGAGCCTCTCCATCCTTCCTGGAAGGGGTACAGAAGGAGAGAGGGCAGGTTGTGGGTGTAATGAGCGGTAGCTTCTCTCCATCTGTGGTAACGGTACAAAGGTAAGGCAGGGTGAAGATCCAGACTTTCCAGATGAAAATGCATGAATCCCTACACGTGTGTTTATAATAGCGTAGTCGTGGGTGTGAGCAATATGGAGGCTATGCAGTAATGTGTGTGTTTGTGCAGAGACTGATACTTCTTGCCCACTAGCAAAAGCGTCCTATTAAATTTGATGTAAACATGCAGGTGTAGTTGAGGTGCACAGGGGAGCCACCCCCCACACACACACAGCAACAATTTGACTGCCAGGCACCAACTGCAGTTATTCCATCTCTGAAAAGATTACAGCTAAATAAATAAATTTAGAATGTTTTGCTGCCCTGTTGGCATGGAAACATTCCACGGGGTTTACCTGTACTCTGCTGCTAGCCCACAAAGAGGCACCTTTCACTGAGGAACCACTGTAGCTGTGAGGGAATGAATGAATGATCGCCATTCTCTGGGTTTTCCACTGTTAGGCTGTATTCACTGTCTTTGGTATACACAGGTTTAAACACTTGCCAGGACTTAAAAAAGAGTACGTAAAAAAAAAAGGTACACTAGGGCAGTAATCAGAATAAATCTGATTTTACTTTAAAAAAGTCAGCTAGTTATTTAATTGACGTTAAAAGTGCAATTACCTAGTTTGTTTACAGCTAATACACAAATGCCATTAATGTCCAAGCAATATGTGCCAAATGTTAGGTTGATTCTTCATAAAAGGATAGCATTTGATGCTTTTATACATTTTAATACCTGGAACACAAATGTACAAAAAAGAACGCAATTGCAGAAACTCAACCTTGCAAGCCAGGGAAGCCTTTTGGCTATTCCTCCCTAACCAGACAATGTACTGTAACGTCCATCATATCTGCTGAACCAAACATGATAACACAACAGATTGTGTCTCATGGCTGGCTACATTCTCAAAATGCCAAGATAGGGATTCACTATGGACTTTCTACCAATGCTAATAAAGTGGAATAAGTAGGAAAGCCTACACAGAAAATTAGTCCTTTGTCATTCTACAGTATGTGGACAACTTGCTGGAGGGTTTTGTACTTTGGTGTCCCATGACCCTGTTGGTCATCTATGCCATGGACCTATTGGATTTGTCTTACCTCATTGAACAACTATGAGGCCAGGGTCACATACTCTGCCATTCTCTCATGCCTAAACTGACAATGCCAAAAGGCATTCCATCCTCATGGGCCATTTCCAATACATTATTCAAATACACATGTACTGTGCCAAATTATTTTGTGGGCAGATTTGCTCCTATTCTGTTCTATTCTTTATGAACTGAAACATTATTTATTTATTGATATTATCTCAACTGCACTCAGAGAAGAATTCTGAAGCTTTCCAAAATTGAAATGTGCTCTTCTGAAATATAATTTGAGGAGTGGTGGGACTGGCATTTGCGATGAACAAACACTTGAGGTGCATGAGTGAATATAAAATCACCAAGTCCCTGTGTCCAAATAAATCAAATGCCCTTTCTGTGTTATATGAATTGATTTTGTGACAGTATACAGTGACAACCGAGATAACAAAAGCAAACACCTCTTAAGGCACCGTATGCCACTGAAATAATATTATTTGTCGTTGTCAGGCTTACCGTGGTAGTCCTATCAAATCCTGTTCATGATGGCAAATACAAGGGTCAAGAGGGAATAGCAAAATGGCTGCCATTTTTTCTTTTATTATGTTGTAAGTATACAACTTACAAAACATTGGTAACAAAATTGCCATTTAATTCCACTGTGAGTGCTTAGAGGGTTCTTGGGTCAAAGCTTTTCACGTATTACAATTTCCTAATGAGAGTTCCTAAAGAAAATGCATATTTTTCATTTAGGAAGCATAAGCAATTGTGAAATGTCACCTGTTTTGGTCCAAATGAAAGTGACAACAGGTGCACTGAAGAGGCAACAGCAAGACAACCCCCAAAAAGGGAATGGTTTTGCAGGTGATGGCCACAGACAATTGCTCTCTCCTTATCCCTCATGACTGATTCCTCTCTAGTTTGGCGGTGTTTTTTAGCAGTGTATTTATCATTCATAATCTTCACACAATACAACAATCTGCCTGAGGGGGCAGCAGTGCACCACAGCTGAAACTCAGCATTCCAAGACAAGAGGCTTGGGAATGTTTTAAGGGCGTGTTGATGGGGTCCTTGCCCAGCTACCTGGGTTGAGGCTTTCCACCGACTGTTAAGAGATCCAAATGCAGACTGTTCAGTGTCTGTATATATATGGCTGTCAGCTGAGCCATAGCTAATTGAATGCCTGCACGCCATTTGAAGTGTGGAGCAAAACAGGAGCAAAGGGAGGAATCCATTGGGGGGTGGGGGGGTGGGGGGGGGGCAACACCAAACAACGAGGAAGGGAGGAGTTAACAGGTGGACAGTCATGATCTGTGTGTGTGGACTAGAATATCTCAGACCTTGGTATATTGTATGCCAAGCAAGGGCACAAGGTTCTCAGACATATCAAAAGGATAGAAAGATGTTTTACAAATTACAAGTTTGAGTAAGCTTGGCTTAAATAGTAACTAAACTAACAAATCAACCTGTCTGCTTTAAAACAGTATAATAATCAATATGAGTCATTTATTATGTTTTTTTTATTCCTGCAATGTGTAAATAGGATTATTGTGGATCAAAAAGTCAGTCTTGTCCAAAGCAGAGTGTTGTAGTATAGGTAATAGATGGTATATCACAGATAAAGTTGTACTTCACAGATGATGTCCCACAACATGTCTGCAGCTGGCAGGCACTCAATTAATCAAGTAACCTGAACCTAACTGTTGAAAGAACAAACAAGGAACATTTAATTTGCCTACTTGCATTTTTTTCCCCTCTCTTCATCTCCTCAGAACCCTTTGAAGAAGAACATCAGAGTGGAGGGACCTCTGACTTTTTCCATACAGTGCATTTTGAGAAGGATACAAGGAGAGACAATGCAATGAGTATGTAATTGAGACACAACTGAGATCCCCTATACTAGACATCCAAAGAAATCTCTGAATGCAACTCCTGTTTGGCTTCTGTCACGGCTGCTTTTTTAACGAGTAAGCTTAAAAGCTAGGTCAAATCTTTAGTAATTGTATTCATGTTTAGCTAGCGCAGCAATTGGATTTAGCAGTGATGTTAACGGTTATGCACTTTACATTGACAACTCATCCTCTGTGCCAACTGATCTGAAATGTCTACAGACTTGAGGCCTGTTTAAAAAGAGATTCACTGAGATTAAAAATAGTTATTGTGAATTTACAACCGCAATTCAAATTTTGCAGAAAGTATTTTAAAATGTAAACTTGTGAAAATCAACATTTTTGCCCATACCCTTCCACTACACATACCCCAATTGCAGTGTGAACAGATTGTGCCTATAGGCATTGTAGTGACTTAAGTAGTGATGTAGCAGATTTCGGTTCCAAGGTCGAAGGACATTTATTATTTACCTGACATTAAACAACTAGAGAAGCTAGCTTACTACATCTGGCACAAATGGCTTCGTTTTCGATGTAACATATTCAATTTATGTGCGCTGGGCTGGTTAGCAGAATTCCTTCACTCTATGCTGTTTTATTTTGACGTTTGACTGGCTAAGCTTATCTGATGCTAGCTAGTTTAGCACATGTTGACAAATAAAAAATATAAATTAAGACAATTTGCTGATTAGTTTATAAATCACTTCAACTTAAATAAACTGTTTGCCAGCCAAGATGATGTTTGCTAGCTAAGCTGTTGTTAACTTGCTTGCTGATGTTGTGCACATATTTTAAAGCTGAAGACAGTTCATAACTTTCAAGAGCAGGAAGTGTTCTTCCGCATCATTTTCCCAGAAATCTTGCCTCTCGCTGGTGTGATGTAATCGCTCTTAAAACCTCACCAGCTGCAGACCCACAGACCACCAAATAGCATCCAGCTGCAACGATGTTCATGCCTTTTCGCAGATTTGCTTTCTTTTGATCTAAAACATATTTTCTTACATACCATTACATTCTGTACTTCCATTTGTTTATAAAATTGTCTCGCTAACATGTCTTGCTGCTTGATCCAGAAAATGAGAACAATCACTTATTTACTTCAGCCTCAGCTATTTCTTGACACGTCAAACGCATCACTTCCTGTGCGCTGGTACATTTTTCCCACCACTGCGCGAGCCAAACACTTTTTTCCTTAGCAGCAGTACACCGTATACATGGTAGGTATTCATCCACGATCCAGATTAATAGAATAGCGATGTGTTAATACAAAAAAAACGTACGTACAGTTATGCTCAAAAGTTTGCATACCCTTGGAGAATTGGTAATATATGTATCATTTGTAAAGAAAACGTGAGTGAGCAGGCAAAACACGTCTTTTATTTCTTATGGGATTCACATTCAACTGTAGGTAATAACAGAATGGCACACTCATAAAACCAAACATGGAAACAAAGAAAAAAATGAACTGACCCCTGCATACCCTTAGTTCGTAATAGTGTATTGCCGCCTTTAGCATCAATGATAGCGTGCAGTTTTTTGTAATAGTTGTCCATGAGGCCCCGAATTCTTGCAGGTGGTATAGCTGCCCATTCGTCTTGGCAACCAGGTCATACAAAGTCTTTGGTCGTCTTGCATGAACCGCATATTTGAGATCTGCCCACAGTGTCTCGATGATATTATGGTCAGGAGACTGTGATGGCCACTCCAGAACCTTCGCCTTTTACTGCTGTAACCACTGGAGGATCGACTTGGCCTTGTGCTTAGAGTCATTGTCATGCTGGAAAGTCCAAGAGCGTCCCATGCGCAGCTTTCGTGCAGAAAAATGCAAATTGTCTGCCAGTATTTTCTGATAACATGCTGCATTCATCTTGCCATCAATTTTCACAAGCTCACACCCCCCCAAAACATCAGTGAGCTACCACCATGCTTCACAGTGGGAATGGTTTTCTGTTCACTATAGGCCTTGTTGACCCCTCTCCAAACAGAGCACTTATGGTTGTGACCATAAAGCTCTATTTTGGTCTCGTCACTCCAAATTACAGTGTGACAGAAGCTGTTAGGCGTGTCAAGGTGTTGTTGGGCATATAATAACTGAGTTTTTTTGTGCCATTGGCGCAGTAAAGGCTTCTTTCTGGCAACTCGACCATGCAGCTCATTTTTGTACAAGTATCATCGTATTGTGCTCCTTAAACAACCACACTGTCTTTTTCCAGAGCAGCCTGTATTTCTCCTGAGGTTACTTGTGGGTTTTTCTTTGTATCCCAAACAATTCTTCTAGCAGTTTTGGTTGAAATCTTTCTTGGTCTACCTGACCTTGGCTTGGTATCAAAAGATCCCCGAATTTTCCACTTTAATAAGTGATTGACCAGGACTGACTGTCATTTGCAAGGCTTTGGATATTTTTTATATCCTTTTCCATCTTTATAAAGTTCCATTACCTTGTTACGCAGGTCTTTTGACAGTTCATTTCTGCTCCCCATGGCTCAGTATCTAACCTGCTCAGTGCATCCACGTGAGAGCTAACTAACTCATTGACTATTTATACACAGACACTAATTGCAATTTAAAAAGACACAGGTGTGGGAAAATCACCTTTAATTGCCATTTTCACCTGTGTGTGTGTCACCTTGTGTGTCTGTAACAAGGCAAAACATTCAAGGGTATGTAAACTTTTGATCAGGGCCATTTGGGTGATTCCTGTTATCGTTATGATTTAAAAAGGAGCCAAACAACTATGTGATAATAAATGGCTTCATATGATCACTAAATATGATAATTAAATAAAAGACAGTTTTTTTGCATGATCAGTCATATATTTTCAAAATCAATGCCAAAATTTCACAATTTCTGCCAGGGTATGCAAACTTATGAGCACAACTGTACTTCAGCTTTAATGTCAAATTTTATGTAGGGTATCATCAAAAAGCATAGATTCTCTTGCATTTGAGCTACATTATATGTCCGGTGCATGAAGTAAATGAGTGAAGATATACAGTATCTCACAGAAGTGAGTACACCCCTCACATTTTTGTAAATATTTGATTATACCTTTTCATGTGACAACACTGAAGAAATGACACTTTGCTACAATGTAAAGTAGTGAGTGTACAGCTGGTATAACAGTGCAAATTTGCTGTCCCCTCAAAATAACTCAACACACAGCCATTAATGTCTAAACCGCTGGCAACAAAAGTGAGTACACCCCTAAGTAAAAATGTCCAAATTGGACCCAAAGTATCAATATTTTGTGTGGCCACCATCATTTTCCAGCACTGCCTTAACCCCCTTGGGCATGGAGTTCACCAGAGCTTCACAGATTGCCACTGGATTCCTCTTCCACTCCTCCATGACGACATCACGGAGCTGGTGGATGTTAGAGAACTTGCGCTCCTCCACCTTCCGTTTGAGGATGCCCCACAGATGCTCAATAGGATTTAGGTCTGGAGACATGCTTGGTCAGTCCATCACCTTTACCCTCAGCTTCTTTAGCAAGGCAGTGGTCATCTTGGAGGTGTGTTTGGGGTCATTATCATGTTGGAATACTGCCCTGCGGCCCAGTCTCCGAAGGGAGGGGATCATGCTCTGCTTCAGTATGTCACAGTACATGTTGGGATTCATGGTTCCCTCAATGAACTGTAGCTCCCCAGTGCCGGCAGCACTCATGCAGCACCAGACCATGACACTCTCACCACCATGCTTGACTGTAGGCAAGACACACTTGTCTTTGTACTCCTCACCTGGTTGCCGCCACACACGCTTGACACCATCTGAACCAAATAAGTTTATCTTGGTCTCATCAGACCACAGGACATGGTTCCAGTAATCCATGTCCTTAGTCTGCTTGTCTTCAGCAAACTGTTTGCGGGCTTTCTTGTGCATCATCTT
>JACXGI010005424.1:0-46820 GCA_016801175.1 Esox masquinongy | reverse complement strand
CCATTTCACTAGGCAGAAGGGCCATTTCACTGGGCAGAAGGGCCATTTCCAGTACTTTCTCTATGTTCACCATCGTTCTTAGTTTGTTTTTCTTTCCCTACTCCTCCCTCTTTCTACTCATTTCATTCCCTCCATGCAGAAGCTCTTTGGCCAGCCATTCTTCTCTCTTTTTCCACACTCTGGTTTGACCATCCCTTACTCACTGTCTGTCTCTGTCTGTCTCTACCCATTAAAATTGGTATTTCTTCTAAGCTCTCTTCACAATGTGCTTTCTGTGAGGGGGGATTGCACTATAATTATTGTCAGATGAGCGGGAAAGGGTCGGAGAGAAAGAACCTCTGCAAGAGTACGGGAGTTTGGAGAGCGGCGGGAAATGTTGAACTGAGAGATTGTGAAAAAACAACCACGGATAAAGGAAAAGAGAGAAGAGAGGGAGAGTGGGATCAGGAGGAGAAAATAGAAGGTTGCAAGTTGCCATGCCGACAGGCCTGTACAAAAATAAACAGTGTGTGTTGCTCTGTCACCCTCCAGCTCCCTGGCAGACCAAAAGTGTGTGTGAATTGGTGTGTGTGTGAAATAGGGTTGAGAGATAATATCTGAGTGTGGCTGGAGCGTACAGTATCAACCGCAATGAGAACGTAACCAGCGTTCCGATCCCTCTTGTAATGTTTTTTTTAATTTGTATTTATTCTTTATTTTTTTTATTTTTTTTACATATTTGGGTTCTCAGTGTAGACGGAACCGAGCAGCCCCCATACCGTGGTTCAGTATGAATTTGTGTACAGTTACATCCCTGGTATAAAATGTGTGTGTGTGTGTCTTTGGGTATGTGCCGGACTGAGTAAATTAGCCCGATATGCGGGGGTCAAAGGTTGTGTTCGAAATGCACCCTATTCCCAATCTAGTGCACTGCTTTTGCTAGGTTTTGATACGGTCCATAGGTCTCTGATGAAAAGTAGTGGCCTACAGAGGGAATAAGGTTCATTTGGTATGCAGTCCTAGGGTCCCCTGTAACTCCAGGAATTGCCTGACACTCCCCAGACCATGCAACAGGAAGTTGTGTCTGTGTGTGTGAGCCCACATGTCCGTACCAATGTGAGCGAAACAAGGAATTTTTTTTCTTCTTTTTTTCTTACAGAAGCACAGATGTAGCAGCCTTTCATTGTCAGGATATGAAGTAACCCTTCACTCTCTCTGCTTGGCCTTATCTTTACCTCTCTCTGCCTCTCTTATGCTCTCCCTCAGTTATTACAAAAATACATTTTCATCTTTCTTTATTAATGTTGCCAAAACAAGCCAAATTAATAACAAAAGTTTATAAGAAACAAGAAACCAGGCAAGCCTAGTTCAGCCGGCCCGCGATTAGAAGGAATGAATGTTGTTGCCCTGGCTGGATTCGATCCGCGGTGACCTATGTGACAGACTGTGTCTTTAACCACTACACTATTTAAACAGCAGGTGTTGTTGCACATGATGCATGTGTAGAGATGTGGTGTCTGTTTACTTCCTGCATCGACAAACCAATTAGTCAAACTCCACGGTTCTCAAAACTAGTTCCCTACATTAGTTAACATCTAAACCAACAACAGGTATAACAGGATAGCGACACTACATTCAATGCGTTAAATTAGAAAGAGATTACTGTAGATGGCTAGCTAATAGCTATACCTTTACCTATAATGAAAACAATGACTCCAGTCACTCCATGGCTGGTTTGTTTCTTTAGAAAACTGTGACAGTTGAATAGCCAACCACTACGCTATGTGTACTACACTATGTAAATCTCAATGGTCCTTGTAGGTGCAGTTCGTCCATCACAATATACAGTTTTTCTAACCAACAACAGGTAAAATAGGATCACAACACTACATTCAACACATAAAATTAAAATGAGATTACTGCAGATGGGTAGCTAATAGCTATACAGTACCTATAATGAAAACCATGACTATATCAGTCAGTCAGTGACATTCACTCTTCTTGGCTGGCTCCACTTACACGGTCCAGCAAATACTACAATGAAAAAGTTAACTAAATAAACATTTCACTCGCAAACATTTCAGAAGAGTAAAGGCACTTCAAATGTTCTGTTAGTTATGTACAATGCTGTAACAATGTAAAAAATAGTTAAACCTTGAAAATTAATGAAGAGATAACTATTAGTTATGTTTGTGCTCTACTGGTTGCCCCTCATGGCAACGGGCCACAAATCTTGCTGCTGGGATTGCACATTTGGGTATAATACCTCCTAAAACATATAGGAACTGATCAACTTTTGATTTGCTGTCAAATATTTTGTGGATTTGTATGGTCTGTGGGAAGTTTGTGTTTTCAAGGTCATATTTGACTTGAGATTAGGAAGTGCAGCTCTGCTTCCTTGTCATTGTTTTGGCAGTTTGCACATAGTCTGAATTCTCAGTGCCAGTTCTGTATATGCATCCCCTCTTGACAGCAAGGCCATGCTCACTGAGTCTGTTCACAGGACATCTTGACTCAGTCACTGTGGTCAGTTATTCTGCTACTGTATACTCCATGTTTAGAGCAAGGTAGAGCTCCGATTTCTTTTTTTTTTTGGTTGATTCCTTTCAGTGTCTAATAGTTTTCTTTTTGTTTTTTCATGACTTAAGACTAACTGTTCAGCCATGCTGGTGGTCTGTGGGGACTGTTAGCAGTTAGAAAACTTGAGATTGGACCAGTTAACTCGAATTGCTCCCAGGGTCACTCATCGTTGCAACTCCAGACAGTTCTGGGATTCGGGTTAAACGCCTCTCACTAAAAAGTTGCTTGTTTCAATTCTAGACTTATTGCAGTGAGTAGATGTGTCCATCATTGCCGATGCAATGAATATGAAGTGTTACATTAACTGAAATGTTTCAGCAACAATAACACTTCAACATATCTCTCTCTCTCTCAGGGCTCGGAGGCAGTGGAGGATTGTGTGCAAGGGGCTCTCTCGTCCCTCTACCCCCCATTTGAGAGCACAGCCCCACCTCTACTCTCTCAGGTCAGTGCTTTTATTGCACAAACACACACACAGCCCTTTTTTAAGTCCTTCTTACTTACTGGTTCTTTTCAAATTTGGATTGGATGTGTTGGTACACACGTTTGTGTGTTTGTGTGTGTGTGTGTGTGTGTGTGTGTGCGTTTGTGTGTGTGTCTGTGTGTTCATAGGTTTTTTCTGTATTGGAGTCCACTTATCAGCATGACAGTCTGAGATATCTACTGGACTACTTTATCCCAGCTAAGCACCTTCTACATAAACTACAGCAACATGCATGTGTGAGTACACACACACACACACACACACACACACACACACACACACACACACACACACACACACACAAATAAACAGACCTTAAAGCACACATTCTTTTACACACAAATTAAGGAACCAAACCAGCAATCCACCACATTGTGACTTTCTCTCTCTCTCACACGCACGCACACATGCACACACACACACACGCGCACACACACACACACACACACACACTCTTAGAGTGGTCTCTGTTTTCATTGTCGCTAGCGGAGCACCCGGGGACGGGAGTCGGAGTGTGAGTCATGGCAATAATTCCTTCCATATGTGACTGCTGTGCTCTGGAGGGAGGGAGGAGAAGGGAGAGGGAGAAAAGGAGGAGGAACGGAGTGAAGAGGAGGAGAGAGGGTGCTGGGAGCAGGCCCAGGGTGTGGGAGTCATTTCACTGCATGAATGGGAAAATGTACACCAGAGAGAGTGAGAGCGAGAGAGAGTGTTGTATTCTGTGAAGGACAGATTGGAACACGAGGGAAGGAGAGAGGGAACACTGGGGTACATTGAAGGAGTCATAGGAGGGGGGTCGATAGAGAGGTTGAAAAATGGAAGTGCAGGATTGACAGGCCCGGTGAGGAATGCAGGAGTTAGGTTACAGTAGGTATGGCGACATTCGGGCTTAGAGTTACCATTAGGAGTTCAGTGTGTCGACTAACAGCATGGGAGGGATTCTAAAAAGAAATAAACGGTGAGATGGTGAGAGTGAGAAAGAGCTGATGACAATAGGGCGGAGACAGAGAGGGAGACAGAGGAGTAAGTCTTAGAGACACGAGTGAGAGGGAGAGAGTGATGTCCAAAGAGATGGTTTTGGAGAGCGAGCGGGCAGCACGGCTGGGAATAATTTGATAATAGTCTTGTGAATCGTGGGGCGAATCCGAGCAGAGGAGGAGGGAGAGGGCTATCTGGGGGATGAGAACAGCCAGGAGATTCTGACAGAATTCCGTCCGCAGTCTCAGAACTACGCCGTGGGATGAGATGGAAAGGGATGTGGGCCCTGACATTTCATAAGATACGTACAGGACAAGCTGACATCATTTGCAGTGCAGGTGAAGAGGTTTCGATCGTCTCGTGGGAGGCAGTAGGGGTTCAGACGCGGCCGTTTGCTTCAGGTATTTCATAGTGTTCCGCTGACGTGCGCGTGAAAGTACTCAAATGTACGTCCTCTTGACTGTAAGTCTCTCCAGATAAGAGCGCCTGCCAAATGACCTACGTGCAGCGTCCATGTAATGAAAGTTTCTGTGTGTGAGACCCCTGTGCTTCTGTCATGCCTGCTCGACCGCGACTCGGTGTCTCAGCAGCTGTGGTTCATTGTCTTTATATCATACTGTCCATCGTATCGTACAGTATCTCTCATTTCAAACACGAGAGAGAGAGAGACGTCCTGACAAAAACCATATGATGCTGATGTATTTTCTCTCCTTTCTTTCGGTTTCCTACTCCCTCACCTCATTTCTATGTTTTTCATTATTTTTGTCTTCTCCCTCTCTCCATTTCTCTCTCCTGTTCTTTTTCCTTTTCTTATTCCATTCCTATCTCTGTTGTCTCTCACTCTCTCTACCAGTCCCAGTATCTGGGCTGCCTGTTCCTCCACTCTGGCTGGCCCCTGTGTCTCGAAGAGAAGGTGGTCGTTCAGCTCTCCACCCTGGACTGGAGGCTGCTGCGTAGTACCGACTTCTACCTGCAGGTGGTGCCCTTCTCCACGCGCTGCCCCCGTCTGGCCCTCAAGTGTTTGGCCCCCGGGGGCCGCAACGTCCAGGAGGTCCTGGTGCCCGAGTCACAGCACCCTCTGGTGTTCACTACAGAGTGGCTGCACAGTGTGAACAAAGAGAGGGGCTACAAGAGAGATGGTAAGGGAAGGAGGGGTTGGCCTAAGAAAGCGTCTGAGGGGAGTAATAGATTTATGTGGGGAGAGATGGAGAGGGGAGATTTGAGAAAGGAAAAAATTTGTGATTTATCTGGGCCTCCCTCTCCTATCTGTGTTTCTCTCCCACCTCTCTGTCTCAGGAGGGGGAGGCTTAGACACGTGTCTTGTCAGTACTTGCGACGGGGTGGTCCGCATATCCTGGGAGGAGGTGGTGTACCCCAAGTTCATCCACAACCCCCTGGATGACCTGACCTCCATGGCCGACCGCCCAGGCTCTGCCCCCGACCGCCCCGCCGACGGCGCCCCCGCGCCTGGCCGCGGCCTGGTCGGCTGGGGGGGCTCCTCCTCGGGGGAACCGGACTCCTGGTCGTGGGATGAGGAAGACGATGACCTGCCCCCGGACGGGGTGGACACCGAGGTGGCCGCGCCCCGCCGACGGTGCAGCGAGGACGGGTCGGTGAGGCGGCGGCAGGCCGGCGGCGACGGGGATTATGCGGAGCTCCGGGAGCCGAGGGGTGGCCCGGACGGGGGCGCCGACCCCAGGCAGAGGTACCTGGAGATGCACGGCATCTGTAAGACCAAGACGCTGCCGCTGTGCAGGAAAAGCAAGACCGTCAAGCTCCGCCGGGGGAAGGTGTGGGGATACGGCCGTCTGGACTCGACCGGGGGCGGTAGGGGCATCCTGGGGAGTAAGAGAAATACCGATACGGTGCCCCCCCGTGGTGACTGGTTGCCCCCACGCCCCCTTTCTAGGGTCAACAACCTAGGCCAAAATAGACAGTCGGGGTCATACCCCCCATCACTCCAGGACTCCGACGAAGGGGATAAACAGGGACTGGGAGTAGATCTGGAATGCCCAGGAAGCCGGGGGCTATATTTTGAAGGTCCGTCCAAGGAGAGGAGGCCCGGAGTGGGCAGAGAGAACGAGGGCAGTAGGGGTAAGGTAACACAGCCATGCAGGGACAGCTGTGAAAGTAAGGGCTCAGAAAGTAGTGACAGTTTGGTCGCGACCGACAGATCCAGTCACAAAACAGCGCACGTTCTAGAAGGTGAATCGGATCGTGGCTCTCACTCTGACTCTGTGTTCGAAGACGCTGATAAGCCACTGAGTGGAGACAGCAACACCACTCCAACTTTAGACAAACCCGGAAGTGGGGATAACGTCACAAAGCCATTGGTTGATCTTCCAGGGAGTGGTTTGAACGCAGACAGCCCATTGGCGGTTGGATCTGAAACCCAAAGAAGGTCACATTCCACTAAAGACTCTTGTGTAACAGACAAAACGGCTGACACATCAGAACAGAGGGAGACAGAACGCTGCGTCTCTCGACCCGGTACTGACGCTGACCCAAAGGCTGCCCCAGCTTCAGGAGAGAGGGATGGAGAGAGGGAAGATGGAAAAACAGGAGTGACTTCCAGAGGAAAGGATGTAAAAACAGGGGGCTTCAGGGCACCTAGGTATAGTGTAAATTATTATTATTTTTTTTTTTTTAGAAGGAAACCCAATTTCCTTCTAGGTAACAACATAATTTATTGTAATAATAATAATCTTAATAATAATAATAGTAATAATCTTTTTCTGACCACAATCGCCGTCTCATTAAGTAAGATATAGTGTGATGTCACAAGGTGACATCACTGAGTGACATCATTGTCTGCTTGCTCAGGAGGAAGAGGAAAGGGCGAGGGGGAAAGGGGAAGTCTAAATCTGGTGGCCGTAGCAACCAGAAGGCACGAGACCCGGCAACTGCCAAAACACATAAAACACCGCAGCGTGGTACTGGCCTTGGTCCCTCCCCAACAACCAACGTGCCAGTCACTACGGATAGCCAATCAGAGCTAGCTCAAAGGCCCGAGGAGCTGAATCAAGAAGTCACAGCTGCCAGTGAAGGTAAGGAACTGAGAAAAGAAGTGCAGGTTGGACTTTGTCTCTGCTATTATCTTCCTTCTTTATTCAATATTGATAAAAAGTAGGCGGCAAGACTACTCTCATTTGTATTCTTACTCTTATCAACAGAAATAGAGGTTGTCCAACCAGAAGTCTCCCCTGACGCAATTATCCAATCAGGCACATCCTTATCTAACCACTCTACAGAGGAGGCAGGGCCAGAGACAGCTCCTGAGCTATCGAACGGCCTATCATCTAAAGTCCCGCCCCTTTTAAGGGAGTTAGACACGGTGCTCCTCCAATCAGGGAAGCTGATGCTGACAGGTGAGCTCGTTTTTTCTGCATCTCTTTTACATCAGTCATTCTGACGGTTCATCCATCCGTCCTTACTTCTCTTTCATCCAATTAACACCAGCTTTTCTTTACTCGTGAGTCGTGCCAGCTTCCTCGTTATACCGTTCTGTCTCTCATTCTGTCCGTAGGTACGGTTGACAGGCTGGGACGGGGTGTGGTTGTCACTGAAGCACACCTCCCTGAGGATGGTTACCACGAGGTCGAGATGAGCCGTGTCTTGGCCTGCTACCACCGGATCACACGGTAACATTTCATCACTGCCATCTAAGTACCATATAATGTAACAACAACACTACAGTCTGAGTACCATATCACATGCTAAATCCCAAACGGACCCCTCCGTACCCGACTTTCAACCCCGGCCCTTCATTTGCACATTCACAGTATGCAAAGCTGAGGGAGTAAAAATGATTTAGGGTGTGACCCCTTCTGTGTCCCCATCCAACGAGTGTGCAACAAGCAAGCTTTCAAAAGTAAAGTGGAATCCCACGTTATTTTGGAGCTTGCGCAATTTGACGCAAGAGAATGGATAGGAGAGCCAAACGATAATGCATTTGTTTATTTCTGGTTTCGAGACTTGTCACATACTGTATACAAAAACGAAAAACCTCATCAATTTAATGTGGAATTGTTAATAAGGTTAATTTCTTCAAAAACTATATGAGGGGATTTGTACTTTTGAGTGTTGTGGCCGTTTTGTGACTTAAAATTGGACCACAAATTGTATAATCTAATTCACAAGTGTGTCCCCAAATTGATGTGGAAGTCACTGTCTGAGTTATGTCAGCAACATGTGACCACGGAAGGGCACTGAGAGGAAGTTAGCTGTGGATCTGGGTCGGGTTGGAATACATGGACAGTCTGGTCAGGGGGCACTTAAAAATCTAACACTCATTGCCAGGCTAAAAAACTCTATATTGTGGTTTTAATAACAGTGGTTTTATAGTTCATCATTGAGACTGCAAATGGAAGCAAAGTTATTCACTCCTCCTCTCTCTTTCTCACTCTCCCCCTCATCTCTTCCCTATCTCTCTCTCTCTCCCCCGTCTCTCTCTCTCGTGCTTATTTAGCCCTTCCGCTAAAGAGCGCGGCCTAACTGTTATAGTAGACAGCAGACAGTCTCCTCCCTCGTCTCTCTGCCTCGCTGCACTGAAACACTTCCAGGTGAGAAAGAGTTACAAGCAGAAGTTCTGAGAACGTTCATACACATGTGGGTTTATATGCTGACGCTGTTTTTTGATGAATGTGTGTGTGTTTTAGGCTGTGGTCCCAGGAGGTCTTGGCTCGATCCTTATCCTGGTGGAGGAGCAACAACAGGAGTCATCTCCACACACTCTGGAGGGAGTAGAGGTAAACAACACACACACACACACACACACACACACACACTCTCCTCTCATTCATCATTGCTATCCCTCAGTTTGACCTCTAACCCTGTTACTTCACAGGAACACTGTCATACGCTTTTATAGAAGATATTATCATATTATCTCCTACATTCAGGGTGCTTTACAGACAAGTGTTCCTATGGACTATATAAAGAGGAGGTGAAGGGCAACATTTTACGAACCACTGCTGACCCAAACTGGCTTTACTGCTGTGATATGCACAGTAACGTCTGACCCAGTATCAGAAGCTACAGTGCATTCAGCATCAGAGTGCTCATGAGGAAAGAGTCTCCTGATTTTTCCTCCATTTCCTCCCTTTCCAGGTGCATACGGTGCGAGGGACAGGGGTCCTTCAGCAGTATTTGGACAGGCAGCAGCTGCCTCTGGAGATGGACGGAGACTACAAACACTGCCACTCTGAATGGCTGGCCTTCAGACTGGTGAGTGAGTGATTGTGTGAGGGTTGAGGGAGGGAGGTGGCGGTCTTTTCACTGCATGTGTCTAGCACTCAGAATGTCAAGTTTAGCACTTTGAATGCCAAGACTTCCAATCATATAGTGTAGCCTGTTCTTTTTTCTTCTTTTTGTTGTAAATCATTAAAATTCCACAAGCGGCTAAATCAATATGCCACTACTGACATTTGGAATAGGAGCCAGAATGACTGCCCTCTTCTTCACACGGATCTCAAATGAATTTAAAGTCACGCGTGTGCCCACGTACACACAGACAGACAAAACACACACACACAGACACGCGAATCATATGACTGAATGAAAAGGACGGACTGAACTTGCGAATAACCTTATTGCTTTCTAAATCCGAAATCAGCCCACTCAATGGACACTAACTCTACTGTGTTACCCCCATGCCTACCCTGCTGATAGAGTTTGGAGAGTCTGACTGAATGTTGTGAGAGCGCCCTCTCACTGTTGATGGATGCACTACAATCTATGGAGACAGCGCCACTACCGGACTTTATCAAGGTACGCTAGTTACCGTACCGGTACATTTGTGTGTTTTAACACGGTTTCAGCCCACTCAGTCAGGTGTTATGTGGTGAAATACTATCTCTGACCCCTGATTTGAATTAAACTTGAGAACATTTGCGTCAACTTGAGGAACTTTGGAGTAAATGCAATATGTTCTGAGGAAGAGCTATTTGCGCTGTTGGGAACGTTAACCGTGTCATCTCTCTCTTCTCCAGTCTGTTCCTCTGTGTGTGGAAAAACACGGAAAGTTGATGACGAGCGTCCTGATTGACCAACGGCTGACTGAGCTGCAGCAGAGGGGCGGGGCCTGGCTGGCAGGGCTGACCAACGGCACATCGGGATTAGCACAGAAGTCCCCGGACTGCAGGTACCACCATCTACCCTTTTTTGTCATCTTACAATTTCTTAATCAGCTAACTTTTCATTTACATGTTATGGGCGAATGCTAACGTATAACATAATAACATAGTCCTGCACTGATATCAGTAGGATGCAAAATTTTGTGAAACATTGTCTTAAATTTGGACCTTCTAAATGACTTATGCACAATTTGCCCCATCAGGGCTGCGTTGGCTGCAACCTCTAACCTCTATGACAGCGTTGATGACGCCCTCCACCGTCTTGTCCGGGTGTCCAACCAGAGGGGTAGCGACCTGGAAGCCCTCAGCCGAATGGCTGCTATGGTGGACAAACTGGAAAAGGTAGGAGAGAGACAATACAGCAGATATTTAAAGGCGGATTCAGTGATAGGGTGCAGCTTCACCACATCAGCTAAGCGTTTATGCACATTGCTAAAACTCTAAGCTGTTTCGGTCCCGTGGTGACCATACTGAACCGTGAAGAAAACCTGTGCTGGGGTGAGACCGCGGTCTTGCAAGCCTCTCATTGAAATATCTGCGACTCCGCTCCTGGCCACGTTAATTTGCTGAGCAGTATGATGTTGTATAACGGAGGGAAGGTCAGAGCTGGAGTTGAATAGTTCCCTCTTTAAAAAATTTAAATATATGCTATATAATATTGACCAGTGATATATCCAGTTCTTTGATGTAGTTTGAGAGGCAGTCGAGAAAATAATGTCCTGCTGTGAGGAACATCCATATGCGAGACCTCAACAAATTGGCAAACCCTATTGGAAGCGTTGAGTTATGTGTGGTCTGCGATGAGAGCTTCAGAAATTCACCCCATTTTGTTCATCTAAAGTGCAAACATAAATAATGTATTAGCAATGTTATGGTTTCTTTGACAAAAGGCAGAGGTTTTATGAGGAGACTTGAGAGTTGCCAAACACTGCTGCCGGAACTGCAGAGTAGCAGCCCTCTGCAATTTTGGAAAGAAATCAGCTGGGTCCGAGACAGTTGTGACATTTCCCATGAAAATCACGCTGGAAAATTGTGAACTTGAACCTAACATGTGTTGTGTATCAGAGTCCTGTGTTACATGACGTTTTTCAGGCAGCTATATCCTATCTGCGTTTTTAGACCACGTCTTAAGTTATCCTTGGGCTGGAAATTTAGATGAAAGGGTGGAATACAATTGCCAAACGGACTATGGAGAAAGTTAGGAAGGTGGTTGGGTAAACTAGGAGCAACGGGAATAGAAACAGAGGTGCTTCCAAATGAGGCCCTGAAGTCTCGTTTGGTTTGTGGTTTTTAACATGTGGTCCACAGACCCCTGGTGGTCTACGTGGATACTGCATCTGGATGCATGAATGCATGGACGCTGCGTTCATTCAAATTCCACGTGTAGACTCCAACACCAATGCAGCTGGAACAGGAGATTGATCCAGAATGTTTGATCCTTTTCTCGATTCACACATAATTTAGTCACCCATACTCACAGATTTAGTTTGGCAAAGGTATAATCCCTTCAATTCGGTACAGATCAATCATTAGCCAATCACACAACCATCAAATATTGATCCACGGGTCCCACAATTCTACAGACATCAGCCATAATAGCACATTTCAAACTTTCAACTGTGTATCTTAAACTACAGATTAACTCTGTACGTCGGAATGAGTCATGAGTCCATAGAGGGAGGGAATTTAGGAGTTAAGCTGTATGTATACACATACTGTATGTTTGCTTATGTATGAAGGTTTAGTTTGTACATCGTGGAAGATGTTTGACACCGTAATAATAATAAGATCAACTATTCATCATCTCTCAGTCACACTCTCCTCCCTAACGCCTCCCCCTCCCTCCCCATTAGTGTGAGAGGGAGATAGAGCAGGTCCAGGATCAGTTGGAGGACTACAAGGAACCTCCCATCTCTCTCAGCAGACTCTCCCTTAAACAGCAGAAGTTCAAGACCTTCAGAGAGTCGGCCAACGTAAGTGTGTGTGTGTGTGCGTGCGCGCGTGCGCTCAGGGCCGGCTTGCCCATTAGCTAGAATTAGGCTGGTGCCCAGCGCGGCAGATTGCCGAAGGCATCTGATTTGGCGAGAGATGAACTGACCAAGAGTGGCATATGGGCTATTAAAGACAGAGCCGATACCACCACATGCCCACTTCGCCAACGGAGAGAAACATTTAGCTTGACCACTGTTGCACATTCCCTAGCAACAGCTTTGGCCAGACCCATGTCGAAATATCGTTCCAAGTTCACTAGCCATAGCAAAATACAAATAGAAAGAAAGGCAGACAGGCTGAGTGAAGAAATTAAGGCAATTTTAAGAATCTAATAATGTAACAATACAACTGCCTGCTGTACAAATGGTAATCCTACCACATGAATGGGCATCCATAGAATTGACTTGGACACCGGAGCTATCCTAGTTTTATGAGGACAGGAAGAGGGACGCTTCTTTTATGTCTTGTCTAGAGCCACAAAGCGAACCGGGCCTCATTTTGGAGGTCAGTAGTGTTTCTATTAAGGTTCTGCAGAGGAACTCTTCCATACTTTGGGTTAGCACTAACCCTAACTAATATTCTCTAAGAGGAAGGGACGCTCATGCAGTCTGTAGTGTTGCTGTATATTTCCCTTGGTGTGAGAGTTTCTGACACATATATAACAGACAAAAATGTCCCGAACTGTGTTTGAACCAGAAAAGATTGACCAATTCGGACGTTTTTCCGTTTGGTTTCAGTGTTAGGTTTAGGGCAAAGGTTGGGTTTAGAGTTGTAATTATGGTTAGGCATTACTGATTAGGTTCAACGTAGGTGTAATGTGCGTAAATTGGAGGCAAAAAGCACCAGGCTCAGAATCGGTCACAAACAAGACAGTTTATATTATCAGTAGAAAGAACACACTACGTGGCTTACAACATGAACCACAAACACAATAACCCACGAGGGGTGAACCGAAATGAGGCAACTTAAAACACAGGTAATCAACACATCGAGACACAGGTGCGGGGAAGGGGTGTTGTTGCCATAGTTCCCTTGCCAGTGGTTAATACACAGGCGAGGAGGAGCGCAGCTGAGAGATTGGCACTGCCACCCCTCGGGAGGCCGGCGTGACACTAGGGTTACTCATTAGGGCTAGGTTATGTTTAGGCATACATGTTAGGCTGTTGAGGTTTAGGGTTAGGGTAGGATTTTTTTTAAGGTCAACTTTGGTGTCCCCCTTTAGATAGCTAAGTAATTGTGTGTGTGCGTGCGTGTGCGTGTGCGCACTTACGTGCGTGCGTGTGTATGTGTAGGAGCTGCACGCGGAGACCCTGGCTGTCCTGGGAGATCTAGAGGGCTGGTGTGAGCTGGACTGGGGGGGACTGAGAGAGGTACATATTAGGGTGCCACCGGTCCGAGAGAAGCTACGAGACATGTCTCACTGTCTGTCTGACTGCTGGACCACACTGGACAACACACAGAGGCTTCTGTCCACACTGACCGAGGTGAATGTATTCACGTACACATTTTTAACCAACCCTAAACCTAACCTGCAAACCCAGAATGAGCGCAGTGACAGGATAATCCAGTACACTGTTGTTCACTGACCGCAACATCTCTTCCCTCTCCAGGCCAACCAGTGGTGCGACATCATCTCCTCTACCTCGCCCTCCCCCTCCTCTCCTCTTTCCTCCCTCCCTCCCATCCCTCCATCCCGTTTCCAGGACGCCCGGGCCTTGGCGCTGGAGCTGGGAGGTGGAGCTCTGCTGGACCTGTGGTCACAGACCCTGGAGAGATACCAACGTACCGTAGCCCAGGTCAGTCTGTCAAGTCAGTTAGGGAATCGGTCGGTTAGTCAGTCAGTCGTACAGTTATCCAGTCAGTTAGTCAGTCAGTCGTAGTTATCCAGTCAGTTAATCAGTCAGTCGTACAGTTACACAGTCTGTAAATCAGTCAGTCGTACAGTTATCCAGGCAGTTAATCAGTCAGTTGGCCTGTCTAACAATCTAACATTAAGTTGTAGAACCCTGAACTCTCTGCTCCCCTTCTTCAGGTCAAACCGAGGTTGCTGCAGGCCGAGAGAGGCCAGAACCAGGGCCAGGCCCGGCCAAAGACCCCCTCCTCCTCCAGCCTGTGGGACCTGATGGGCCCTGAGGGAGAGGGGGACTGGGGTGTGGGGGCGGGGGGAGGGGAGGGTGGCCTCCAGTCATGGGGGTCCCTGGCCTCTCTGTTCCGGCCCCAGACGTGTTCCACACTGAAGATAGGGGAGGAGAAAGGGAATAAGAAGGAGGCAACGGGAGGAGGTGGAGCGGGAGGGAAGTTTCTTCAGAATCTGCTGCATCCGGTGAAGAAAAGTGTAAGTTAGTGTTGGCTCACCGTGTCTCCTCTATAGCATTGTACAACCCTAAATTTACAGCCCAGTCGAGCCCTGTCTCACTTTCCATACCGATGTCTCTCCCTATCCTTCTTCCTCCTCCAGCCCACGGAGGCCCCTCTACCACCCAAGCCCCCTAGGAAACGCCACCCCAGCTTTGACCTCCAGGCCCTGCTTGCCCCCCGCCGCAGCCAAGCCGTCCCCCGGCCCGTGGAGTCCCCAGTGGGGCCGGCCAGCCGCAACTCCCCCCTCCACTGGCTGGGCCGCCGGGCCCTCGCGGAACCCATCATCACCGCCGGGATGGCGACCGCCGTTCCGGGCTGGCGGGAAGGGGTGGGGGGGGCGGCGGGAGGTGGGGGAGGCGGCGGGGTCCAAGGGGGAGGAGGAGTGCTTATCAGAGGGGTGGAGGTGAGCAGCAAGGAGGTGGTGGACTACACCGGGACGCCGCGGCAACACGTGCTCCTGAGCCGAGCCGAGAGGGAGACAGGCGGGGAGAGGCAGGGGGCAACCACGGCACAGAGGTGTGTGTCTGGGGGGGGGGGGGGGGGGGGGGGGGGGGGGGGGGGGGGGGGGGGGGGGGGGGGGGGGGGGGGGGGGGGGGGGGGGGGGGGGGGGGGGGGGGGGGGGGGGGGGGGGGGGGGGTTAGTCATGTTAACTGTGAGTTGTTGAGACACAGCGTGGGATGGAGAGAGGGAGAGAAATATGACCAAGATTATACTGTATGGAAAATCTATTGAGTGTGTGTGTGTGTGTGTGCGTTTGTTTGTGCAAGAGAGAGAGAGAGTCGGTCCGTGAAATTCAGCCAGCGGCACTAATTATCATATAATAATATATATACTGACATGAAAGTGAAAAGCTGTCTGTGTTTGGGTGGTTTAAGTGAATTTTCAGATAATTTAGCAAGTCAATATTTGATCACAGATACATTTCCCATTACTGACTTTGATCTTCATCGCCTCCTTCATTCTCCCTCTTCCCCCTCTTTTTTTTCTGGTTCTGCCTCCCCTCCACCTTCCCTTCCATTTACCCATCTCTCTGTATTTTCCCCCTAAACCTGCCTGTCTGTCTCTCTCTGTATTTTCCCCCTAAACCTGCCTGTCTGTCTCTCTCTGTATTTTCCCCCTAAACCTGCCTGTCTGTCTCTCTCTGTATTTTCCCCCTAAACCTGCCTGTCTGTCTCTCTCTGTATTTTCCCCCTCCACCTTCCCTTCCATTTACCCATCTCTCTGTATTTTCCCCCTAACCCTGTCTGTCTGTCTCTCTCTGTGTTTCTCTATCTTTTTCCCCTGAACCTGTCTGTCTGTCTCATTGTGTTTATGTCTGTTTCCCCTAAACCTATCTGTCTCTCTTTCTCTGTCTTTCTGACTTTTTCCCCTAAACCTGTCTGTTTGTCTCTGTCTCTCTTTCTTTTCCCCTTAAACCTGTCTGTCTGTCTCTCTCTCTCCCTGTCTCTCTCCATTCAGTAAGCTCTACCTGTTATGGTGCAGGATGCTGAGTTCAGAGAGGCAGTATGTAGCCATGTTGAAGGGGGTGGAGGAGACCTACCTTCCCCTCCTGGAGGGCCCAGACACTCCTTCCTCCCTCCGCGGTAAAGCAGACCTCCTCTTCCCCAACTGGGCCAGCTTCAGCACCTTCCACTCACAGTACCTCCTCCCGGCCATGGAGGGTGCTCTACTGCAAAGCCTCCTCCAACAGGACCTCTTCAGTAAATACGTGAGTCACATACGTGGATAGAGGCCTGTTTTAGCATGGGCAGTGCATTGTACAAGTTGAAGACATTGAGTACTACCTCTTCGTCCTCTCTCTCTCTCTCTCTCTCTTTCTCTCTCTCTCTATCTTTTTCTTTGACAAACAGCGGGAGGAGTTTCTTCAGTACTCTCACTACATAAGGACTAAACCAGAAGAGGACTCCCTGTTGGTCACTCAAGCTGCAGACTTCTTCAAAGTAAGAAACGGTCCCATACAACAGCAAACCTTGAGTGGAGGAGAGCTCAGAGTGACGTCTGGGATGGAATGTTTAATGTTGGCACAGTTCAATTCATTCCATTCTGGCCATGACTGTAAGCACATCCTCCCATTTTTAAACTACCACCAGTCGCCGCTGGAAAGCCTCATGTTCATTAGCCCATTGCAACAGCATAATTGTATACAAATAAAGGCAGATTGCAGTTGTTTCATATAGGCAATTAGGCCTGCACTGTATTAACTCTAAAGCTCTTATTATAAGTTGTATAATGTATCCTCATGTAAGCCATTAGTGTGGGATTAAATGAAAAACCAATCACCAGTCTTTTAATATACCACAATACATACACACTCATAGGGAAAGGTTTGAACACAGCTTAGAGTGAGAAACATGAAAGGAGTATTTTCAAATAGATATTATTATACAGATCTGAGGGTTGAATATTCACTGTAGTTTGGAACCCTGTTTAATGCCAGCAGGGGCAATATTTATAACGGCCACAGGGTGGCAGCAGATGACACAATTCTTCAGAGGGTCACGAAAATGATGGGGAAAACATTGATGGCCATAGTAATGATGACGGTAATGGCCATGCTTTAGACCGTAATGAGGCTGAAGTGCTCTCTCTCCTCCTCTCCCCCCCTCTACTCCCCCAGCTCAGACTCCCCGCAAGCCCTCCCCTATCCCCCCTGTCATTCCCTCACTGCCTCCAGGCTCCCATACTGAGACTGGAGCAGTACTGCGATGCCCTGGAGGAGCTAGGAGGACTCAATCCTGCCTCCGACTCCTCCCTCTCTGTCCTGAGACAGGTCCAGCGCCATGGCGAGGACCTCCGGGCCAGTGACCTCATCATCGGATGTCCGGTTAGAAACAAACTGTTTACCAAGTGCATCTGCATACATGTACATTTGCTTAAAGAAATATCCGTTTGGTGGTTTAATGAGGTCCAGTCATGTAAGCTTTTGCCTGCAGTGCACATGTACTGCTGCAGCATGGGTTTGAATCTGGACCACAGCCCTTTTAGCAAAAAATAAAATATCTCCTCATTACTGTCCTCTTAACTGTCCAAACCACCAAAACATGAAGACCAAAGAGCCTTTACAAATATGTTTTGCGGCCACAACAAAATCCCAAATTTTGAACATTCCCTAGGAATCACTAGGCTATATGGAAGTGTGTTATAGAGAAATGTTGCCTTAAGGCATGGAAGACACAGCAAAGAGTGGCAAAAAATTATTTGTTCGAGTTTAAGTTGGGTTTTGACCTAAATGTGTGGCACAAAGCCTACACTGCTTATGTCCCTGAGAATACCATCGCCACAGTTTAGCATGATGGTGGCAGCATCATGTTATGGGGATGCTTTTCCTCAGCAGGGACTGTGAAACCTGTCAAGAAGAAACCAAACTTAGGACAGTTGTAGATGGAAAAAGCATCTGTGTAAAAGAGAACTTGAACCATGGGTTGGAGGTTCTACAAGCTGTGGGGAGACATTGGAAGTTTCTGTTAGCAAACATTGACCGTTCAACTTGAAAGATAAAGCAATTCTGCCCAGGAGATTGGGTAAAATGTGTAGGAACCAGACGTGCTAAGCACGTAGAGCAGGGGTGGGCAATATTTTTCACTGGGGGGCCACACTGAAAATGCCAGAGTGCATCGTGGGCCAGATTACTTTTTTAACCAACGTGCCTAAAAAACACACAACATAGCTAACTCTATTAACTTGCATATTATATTTATGCATATTTATTTTCCATGCAACACCGTTTTCATAATCAAACTTAATTTACTTTAACAATGTTTTTTTTTCTGTTAACAACTGTTATTATGGCAGGCAAAGGCCTAAAAAATCCCTTTTTAGGGTTATTACTCAACAGAATTGTTGCAACACATATTTGCCTTAAACCTTAACTTTCAACTCAACAGAGTAAGTTTATTACATAAGGTATAGTGTATAACAGTTATATAGGTATAATAGTTATTAGGGCAGCCATAAGTCTATAAAATCACTTCTGAAAATTTTCACTCAAAGCAAATGTTGGTATAATTGCCGTCGTCTAACTTCATACAGTATATTTTTTGTACTACGTGCTTTTAACGACAGCTATTCCAGCAGCCCAGACCCAAGAAATCAACTTTTAGGGCTACTCACTCAATATGAACAGGAGAGCCTCGTATGGACGTTGACAAGTGAGGTGAAGTCAGGAGTCATTTCTGTTGAAACAGTGTGCGGTACTGTTGAAGCAGTGTGCGGTACTACTGCAAGATATTCATCAGTGAGGCTGCATCTGCGCTTGGACTGGTTGAATTGTTAACAGTAGTTTTTGTGTTTCTCCGCATGCTCGCCCTGGAAGTGCCTCTGCAAATTGTACTCTTTAAAAACTGCGACGATAGCTTAACATATTAAGCACGTTGCTTTACCTGTGACATCTACAAATAAATATTTTCCTGTCAATTCTTTTTTAAATACCCTGCTTTCGTTATCAACTTTTCTTTTTCCAGCTCATTTCCAGAGACCGCTACCCATCAATTGCGTTTAGTACATACAAATGATAACTTCCGCGCGTGGATTGTGGTGCTGGTCCCTACGTATCATAGCAACGCAAATACCTTGTTTCAACTTAAAGGTATTTTAAACAGACAGTATGATACTGCTGTACTTATTACGGGGAGTGCCACGGGACTTTTCATTTGAAAATAAATAAATATGCAGCAGTAAATAAACTAACATAATCTGCGGACCTCGTCAGGTATTTTTTATTTTGTTTTATTTTAAAAGTTTTGGATGTATCGCGGGCCGGATAGAATTACTCGGGGGCCTTATCTTACCCAGAATAGAGTGACATAGAGTCTTACCCAAAAAAGACTTGCAACTGTAATTGCTGCTAAAGACGGTTTAAAGGTTGACTTAGGAAATGAATACTCAACTAACAGATTTCAGCTGATGTCTTATCACCTTCTGTTTCACAAGTCGTGAACAGGGTGTTATTCCAAGGGAGAGAATTTTAATTGAATCCTAGGGGACGTATCACATTTTGTTACACTGTAACTACCGTTTGGGTGGCAAAGTAAAAACAGGCCCCTGGGTGCCACCTGCTTTTCCCGACTCCTGTTTCACATGCCTCTATCTGATTCCTGTCCTGTTGTTCTGCTGTGACACTGTTCTCTCAATCATCCTGGGAACTGTGCTGTCACAAATACACACAGACACACAAACACATGCATACACACCCATCTGACTGATGGCATTCGTTTTTGGTGAATAACCTACAGGGTGGATTGTATAGCTGGGCTAAACACTCCCACGTAGTTAACACACACGTACATAAGCACACACACACACACCACAAAACAGAGAGCAGTGGGCTAGTTTGGGTCAGACACATGACTGTGAATGCATGACCTCTAACATCTCTGAATGGCTAAAATAATTCATTTAAAAATCAGTTGCTGGACGACATGAAGCGGTTTGGTGGGCAGTAAACTGTGTGTGTCTGTGTTTGGTTGGCGGCAAAACACAGGTCATGACCGACTAGACATTTAAGTTACTTATATATTGTGTGTGTGTAAGGTCCCGGTGGCAGAGCGTGGTGAGCTGGTTCGTCAGGGAGAGTTGCTGGTGTGTGGGGGGACCAGGAGGAAGAAGACCGGGGTGAGGAGTGTGTTTCTCTACCAACACCTGATCATCTTCACCAAGCAGAAGAACCTCGCGCCGGGACGCACCGCCTACAGCTTTAAAGACAGCATCAAGGTAACAGCAACAAATACGACACAAACACGCAAACACACAGACTCAAAAGACTTGGCACTTACAGAGAAACTCCAACATCCAAAACAGTGGAACATAATGAGACATAATATGTTGTAAAACGTCACCTTGTCCTGATGAGATTTATACGGTTATCAAAAACGCAGACCCAGGGTAAGTATAAACACAGACCTTATTTAAAGTGAATCGACATTTGTTCATGGGATAAATGAATGGTGAAATGCAAAAACAACTATTATCACATTTTGTCGCTGATTTATGGGGGCGTCTACAGTTTCTCTCTCCATTTCTGTTTGTCACTTTCTCTCTCTCTCTCTCTTTGTCTTTCTCTCTCTTTCTCTCATTCAATATACTTTATTAACATGGTCAGTGTACTTAAATTGTCAAAGTACACCCTGGAAAAAAATTAAGGGAACACGTAATCATCACAGTATAACACCAATTCAATTAAACTTCAGGGATATAAATCTTTCCAGTTAGGAAGAACAAGCGATTGGGAATCAATGTCATCTGTTTTGGTGCAAATGAAAGTGACAACATGTGCACTGGTGAGGCAACAGCAAGACAACCCCCGAAAAGGGATGGTTTTGTAGACGGTGGCCACAGACAATTGCTCTCTCCTTATCCTTCCTGACTGATTCTTCTCTAGTTTTGCGTTTTGCTAGTGTCCTTGTCACTACTGGTAGCATGAGGCAGAACCTGTAGCCAATTCATGTTGCACAGGCAGTCCAGCTCCTCCATGATAGCACATCCATACGTGCCGTCGCAAGGTTTGCTGTGTCTCTCAGTACAGTCTCTAGACCATGGAGGAGATACCAGGAGATGGGCCATTACACGAGGAGAGCTGGACATGGCCGTAGAAGGGCATCAACCCAGCAGCAGGACCGGTATCTTCTCCTTTGTGCGAGGAGGAACAGGAGGAGCACTGTCAGAGCCCTATAAAATGGCCTCCAGCAGGCTACTGTTGTGAATGTTTCTGAGCAAACTGTCAGAAACAGACTCTATGAGGGTGGCACGAGGGCCTGACGTCCTCTAGTGGGACCTGTGCTCACAGCCCATCACCGTGCAGCTCAATTGGCATTCGCCAGAGAACATCAGAATTGGCAGGTCCGCAATTGGTGCCCCGTTCTCTTCACAGATGAGAGCAGGTTCACACTGAGCACATGTGACAGACATGAAAGAGTCTGGAGACGCCGTGGTGAACGTTATGCTGCCTGCAACATCATCAAGCATGACCAGTTTGGTGGTGGGTCAGTGATGGTCTGGGGAGGCATAACCTTGGAGGGTCGCACAGACCTCAACGTGCTAGCCAACGGAGTCCTGACTACTGTTAGGTATCGTGATGAAATCCTCAGACCCACCATCAGACCTTACGCTGGTGCAGTGAACCCTGGGTTTCTCCTGGTGCAGGACAATGCCCGGCCTCATGTGGTCGGAGTGTGTAGGCAGTTCCTGGATGACAAAGGCATTGATGCCATTGACTGGCCCTCACGTTCCCCAGACCTGAATCCAGTTGAGAACCTCTGGGACGTTATGTATCAGTGCATCCAACGCCGCCAAGTAGCGCCACAGACTGTCCAGGAGCTCACTGATGCCCTGATCCAGGTCTGGGAGGAGATCCCCCAGGACACCATCCGCCGTCTCATCAGGAGCATGCCTAGACGTTGTCGGGAATGCATACAGACATGTGGGGGCCATACACACTACTGAGTCACATTATGAGTAGCTGTGATGAAATTCACGCAAGTTGGAACAGCCTGTGATTTCAATTGTTTTCTTTCATTTTCAGTGTGAGTTTGAATCCAGCCCTCAATCGGTTGGCTATTTTGGTTTCCATTGACCGTTGTTACGTCATTTTGTTCTCAACGAATTACACAATGTACAGTAAAGATTTTGATCTTAAATTTATTTAGTTCATCGAGACCCGATGTGTGATTTAGGTGTTCCCTTCCCTTTTTTTGAGCAGTGTATGTACACACAGTATAATAGCGTGGCCAAACCACTGGCATCAAGGCCATAATAGTATTGATGACATTAAAATAAATTGAATTTTTCCTGTCTTGACATGAAACAAAATGGCAAAATTGGCGTTTATGTTTTCATTGGCTGCCCCTCAGTTTGTGGCATGAGGCCACATATTTCACTACCTTACTTGGACATTTTGGTTTTCACTTAATACATATATATATATTTTCTATATATTTTCTATGGGTTCCAGTTCTCCTTGGGAGCAGTGTGCACATGGGCAGTCCTTCTGTACACGGTTTACTTTCCGATCAGTTTTCCATCAGTCACGGTCGTGCTTGTCTGTTTAGCGCCAACAAACACTGAAGTTTACTTTGAGGTTTTGTAATGTTTTCTTACTAGTTAATTTGATTTTCTTTTTGTTTGGTTAGAATTTGGTTGGGCCAGATCAGTCTGAGTTGGCTTGGTAGTGGTTTGTGAACTTTGCCTCCATACTTTCTGGATGAGGACTTTTCTCTGTGTGATGTTTGTCATGCTGGTCTTTGCAGTGTTACAGTGAGGAAGGGTTGCAAGTGATTCTTTACTCTATAGCTTGTTGATGGATATTCAGTATTCATGGACAACAGAGTAATTCTGCCCTGCAGCTTTATTTGGGGTATTTCTCCGAATTTTAAGATTTATTTGCTAATTCTGCATATAGGAATGTTTCTACTGTTTTATTTTTTCTTGATTGGTAAGCAGAACCCACGCTTCCATGCGATGTAGAGCAATTGGTTCAACTGTGGATTTGAATAGTTTAAGTCAGCTTTTAAATGGTATACCAATTTGGATTTTACTTTTTAATAGTGTATAAAAATCTGTTCTTGCTCTCTCTCTCTCTCACTTTTTTCCCCTCTCACTTTCTCACTCTCCCAATTTCAATTGAAGAGATATAGTGGTATGAAAAATAGTTGTTTACATTGCCAAAGCAAAGGAAAATAAGGAAAATAAAATACATTATTTTAAATAACCAAAGCAGAAGGGACAAATATGTTACTCTTTGTACAGTATGCATGACAAGGTAAAAAATAAATACTCAATCATGCTATCTTGCTGTGTCTCACCCTCCCTATCTCCCAGACGGGTGAGATGGGTCTGACCCAGAGTGTGGGTGAGGAAGGGGTGAAGTTCGAGGTGTGGGTGCGCCAGGCCCCTCGTGTCCGCGACTGCCTGACCCTGCAGTGTCAGAGCGGCGAGGAGAGGGCTGCCTGGACGCACGACATCGCTCAGCTCCTCTGGACACACGCCATACACAACACGGGTACGACCCTCGACCCCTCACCTCTCACCCTGGCCACATGCAACACAAGTGCTCCACTGTTGTAGCCACCGTTACCTAACAACCTTACGACGCAGTCGAAGGGTTCAGATACGATATAGTTTTTCCCATTTTGGTCGTTTCGTAGACCTAATCCAGAGAGTCTCATGGTTAGTCTCCATCGCTTGAATTTGCTAGGTGAGAATTTTACCATAATTATCTAGAAAAAGTTTGTAATTGGTCATGCAATTCTCTCCGCCTCTCTATCTCTCTCAGAGTTGTGTCTGAAAGAGACCATGTGTATTGGTGTGTCCAGTAAGGTTCTGCTTGACGTCACAGGAGCACCGGTGACATCCGAACTGGACTCAATCTACAGTCTGAATGACCGAGGTATGGGCGCACACACGCACGCACACACACGTGTGTCTTTTTATTCTTGCGGGGAACTGAGAGCTAATCATGACTGATAATTTTATCTTCCTTTTCTCTACATCAAAACATATCCCTTACACTAACTTTAATAATATAACTTTTTATGCCAAATCCTAACCAAGCCCTAATGCCTAACCCTAAACCAAACCAGTAATACCTGAACCTAAAAACTACCTCAATTTTAACACTTCAGGTCCCCACATGTACACATAGACGTGGATCACACACGCACAGTGAAGGTCCAGGTGAGGCTACATGCTTAGACAACAAATTGACGCTGTCTTTCACACTGAGGGTGGAGTGCATATTTGATTCATTCACTCAGTTCTGTCAACCTGGCGAGCCATTCCTAGCTAGCTAGTTGATGCAGTCTAACTGGCAACAGCTGTATGGCGTTAGTTACAAAGAACGTGCTGTTTATTTTAATGGACGAGGGCGAAATACACTATTATTGGGTACCATTGTAGTATTGGCCACCATCTGTACATGACCGTTTGAGACGTGCTAGTTAGCTAATTTATAACGACAAGCCAATTTGAATTAGCAGTGCAACAGTAATGCACTGAGGTGCTTCCATATGACTGTTGCTAACTACTGGGCAGAGACTTGATTCACCTGGCAGCTGCGTCAAGTTGCTGGCGGTAGCTAACATGGCTAATTTGTTCCATCGCACATCATGACTTTATTTTAGGTACAGCAGCTTGCACAAAAAAGTTGTAATACTATGGTAACATGAGTTGGTTACCATCTGGTTGTCAATGTGAAAAGTCTCCTGCTAATTTATTAGTGATTTTTTATTAGTGATATATATATATATATTTTTTTTTTAATAATTTATAAATCATGACAAGATCCTGAATCCTCACTCAAACGTCCCAGCTGAATAAACCTAATCCGGTCTTCTCCTCTCGACTTTCAGCTGAGTGACATAAGTTATTAATGTGTTGGCCAGGCAGGTATTGTATGGTATAGTCTCAGACTGATGGACTACCACCCATATAGCACAAGACGTAGTGTAATACACATACGGTCCAGCAGAGGTCTCTGTGTGAATAAGGACACTACTTATTTTTTACCTATACAAAGAATTCAAGCTGAGACCTTGATGTCTTTTACAGGTTAGCTCTGTATTACAGCAATAGTAAAAACATACAAATACAAACATATAAAACACACACACATTAGTAAAATAACAATAAAAAGGTCATTTTTAAACACATTTTAATTATTTTATGGGCACGAGTGGGGGGGCGTAGCAGTTTTAAAAGATTCTAAGTTTCAATACTTATGCTGACACAAGCAGATGTAATACATCACCACAATCAAAATTACATAAAAGTGGCCTGCACAAATTACGGTAAACTATCATCTGTTATTTCTTTTGTGTCTACATGTCTCATTGAAGACTCTTTCTTGGCTGGCAACTGAGCACCACTCGATTGTCTCGCAACACCGGTATTCCACTGTTTTGCTCTTTTTTTTTCCCCATCTATCTATGTCTCTCTCCGTCTCTCTGTCCATCTCCCATCACACCATCTGTCCGTCATTCCATCTCTTAGATCCATCTCTCTCTCCATCTCATCGATCTCTCTCTTTCTTTTGTGAAGTCCATAGTAGCTGTTCGGACTCCTCCTCTGTGGGCAGTCAGAAGGAGGGGGGATCCCCTACATCTGGAAGGGGACACACACAGGTGAGTCACACGCGGAAAAAAGAAACCACACAGCAAATATGGCATGTCTCATTCACACCGTGCTTGAAGTGCAGCGTTTGACGTTTCTCTCCACAGCATCCGTCCCCGTCAACCGCTGTGTAATCTTCATCTCGACAAGCAGCGCGGGTGATATCATCCCTCTTCTCCTTCAGTTCCCTCCATCGCTCCCTCTCGTCCTCACCCGGTCTGACCTGCCAACCCGCAGTCTCCCTCTCCTTTGAAAACCTCCACACCGTCTGGGCGATTTTCCTCCCGAATGACTGGAGACACATCTGTTTGACAAAACCACAGGATAACCCTATTGTATTTCGAACTGTAACGTGGACTCTGGGGAAAAAAATCACAATTAATTTCACTGTAAGGGGTAAAACTGGAAGAGAAGTATTAAGGACAGAAGAAAAAACAGGAAACTATAAGACATTGCTGCTCCGACTAACCCAGGATTTAGAATCAACAGAGCATGCTGTGGGTGGCCATTTTGGATCGCCTGGCCCCAGTTGCCCGCCAAGTCATTGATACTGTTGGACACTCCAGTCACACAGTGGAGCCATTGTCCTCCCTCTGTGGCTCCCCGCTAGGCCAAACCACTCTGCCCGATCCACTGACTGGCAGCCATGGCCTTTGTGCTTCCATTATCTCCTAAAACCTAAAACGTGCAGTAATAAACGTATTGACTTTGCGGAACATTGTTCGGAAAAAAAGGGCTTAGCTTATAATGGCTGTTGGTTGCGTGGTGCGGGGTGTCGGAGCAGTTGAGATATTATGGTCTGTCTGCGCGGGGCTGTATATAGCCTATCCTAGGTGTGATTGTGATCTATGCAAATGAGTATGTGCAGCCCGGGGTGTATGAGCACACTCAGTACTCAGAGGCTGACACACACACACACAGACACACACACACAGCAGCCTTATTGTGTCACAGACAGTAGAGTACTGTTCGCACACGGTTGCCACATCTCACGGCTTAGTACAGTAGCTACAGACCAGGGATAGCAAACGCTGGTCCTGGCACGACAGGTGCGACAGGATTTTCACCCAACCAGGCAACGTACCTGACCCGATTTAGGCAACTGATCGGTTCGGTGATTGCCTCGATTCTAGCCACCAGGTCCACCAGCTCAGTTAAATGAATGACATGAAATGCCTGACCCAGTCCAGAACTTGGTCTACCCGACCACTGCTACAGAATGACCAGAGGACAGTTACCAACCAACGACAGGCATCGTTCCATACTGGCAATATAGGCCTTGCCTGGAAACATAGAGTAGGCCGAGTAATCCCATATAAATATAATGTAAACATCTTGCTATAATCCAATTGTTAATCTGAGAACCCAGACTTAAATCATTTAAGACTGCCCAACTATGTATTTTGAAGCATTTTTTTGTGTTTGCGGGTCAGTATACATGCGTACGCATGTGATGTCATGGCCAAAGGGATGATTTTGACTGTCACTCTTGATGGTTTTCGGAAATGTATTCCGAAAACCATCAAGTGTAACTCTTGATGGTTTTCGTAACTCTTGTTCCATCATACGTGTTATGTTAACGGTATAACTTGTCTAGGGCCTTATAGCACTGCTCTGTATAAATTAGCTATTTGGGACTCATTGGGTCAATGACCATTTGATCGATGGATTTTGTTATCAATCATTTTCATGTAAACTATAATGCTGTATTTGCAGAATGAACAAATGTTTACCAGTGTAAGTTAATGCAATAAGCTGTTGGATAGGAAAAAATTGTAAAATGTGTAGTTTGTTCATGTCTGAGGAATATGCTTATAGATTTCATATGTTATTGAAAATGAAGGAAAGCATTTAATGAAATGGACTCTGTTACCTGGCTAATTGTCTCGCTTTGAATTTGTGGATTGTGTATTTCTGAACGGAACGAGCCTCTGCCTCCAACTTAAAACAATACAGTTCGAGCCTGTAAACGACTCTCAGCTTAATGTATTGTAAAGTATAAAATTCGCATTTGCCACAATGGTAGTGGCGTGGCACAATATGAATCATGCTATTAGATTAGTCCGTGTCAGCCATGTGGCTAGGTATGGCTGCCTAACACGCTCAGGTGGCGGCAACACTTGTCCCTCTCATTATCGGATTTCATGGGTCTCATAGCAACTCCCAATTCAAAAGTGCAAATGGATATTGAGCCCATTGAATCAATATCTAATTTGTCTGACTGAGAGTCACACGGTTCATACACCCCAGTACTAGCTCGCTGCTACAAAATATATATTGCATTATATTAGGAGCCATTGTTTTTATTAGGAGAGGTGTTTTATGTAAATGACTACAAGAATAATGAACACCTACTATTTTAGCTGTAGATTGTTATATTCAAAGTGCCTTTGAAATATGCCTGGGCATGATTAAAACTATTACTGTAAATACTATAAAGTATTTTTTTCTTATCTTACCTATGCAGTTTAATGCCAAAAATATGCTTATGTTTACATTTTTGAATGCTTGTCCCATTTGTCGTTGAATGTCAGCATGCGACATGGGTCCAGTCTACTTGACAAGTATTGTACTTCAAGTGTTTTTGTATCATTTGTACCTTTCTCACTGAATTAAAACTGGACGGAAGCCATTGAAACTCACCGACTTGTTTAGTGGTGTCGCTTTCAGATGCTTTACATTCAAAGTGATTTAACCCAATGTATCTACATGGTAGTAAAATAGGCAGGCACGGTGGAGCTGAAGTGTAGTTACACATGGTGTTATGTTTGAACTGCTGCCATCGAGGCTTACGACCGGTATGAATGTTGAAGTACATGGACGTTGAAATGTCCCCATGTGCTACCTGGTCAGTGCGCTGAACGTGTGTGTACTGAAGCTATGTCTCCCCTGGAACAGTGGGAGTTAAATTCTACCCCCACCACCACCACCAACCACCATCTAAAACTGCGATGACCAGACGACCAGGCAAAGAGGGTCGAATGCTCCACAGAGAGAGAACGAATGAAGAGGGGAGAAAAATGAAAAGTGGAAGGGGGGGGGGGTCGGAGTGAAACAGGAAGGGGCTGATCCTCTGAGTGAAAGGGGGCGAGGGAGAGAGGATCGGGCCCGGAGACAGTAGACGGGTGTGATGGGAAAAGAGAGCAAAAGGGAGAGAGGGGCAGACAGAGAGGCACTGAGAGGGGAGACGGCCGGCGAACCACGAGGGATGGAAGAATGGAGAGAAGACTTATAGAAAAAAAAGACAGAGAGAGAATCAGGGTGGGGGACAAAGAGCCAGGGTGGTATAGTGGTGCAGGCAGGCAGGCGGAAACAAAGTAGAGAGAGTTGGAGAAGTTTTTCCTTTATTAATTTTTTTTGCAAGGCAGAAATGAACCATGAGATGGAGGGGTGTGTTTGGGGGGGGGGTTGAGAACATGGCAGAGAGAGTGTGTGGAGAGAGAGAGGGGTAAAAGGGGGGATGTTGACAAAGCAGAGAGTCTAGTTGAACAAAGAGAACGTGGAGAGAATGAGCCGGGTGCAACATCAAAGGGATTTTTCGGGCCTGGTTACCGGGACAACAGACATTTGCATGCGATTAGCTTTTTACATCATATTAAGAAGGGGATGGGGGAGAGAGGAGGGGGCAGGGGTGAGGGAGGGGCAGAGAGCTATAGATCATACAGAAGAGTGAGAGAACGAGGTGGAGAGAGGGGAGAATTAGGGGGAGAGAGACGGGGGGAGGGGGATAGAGAGAGAGAGAGAGAGGAGAGAGACGGTCATCTCCCGTGGATAAACTGACTTATAGGCTGCCAACAGAGAGTTCCGTTTTTAAACCAGTATGCATGATTTATGCCATCAACACTTGGCCGGCGTCCTAAATACACCCCTTCTTCCTACGCCCCAGAGAGACTTGGTCAGAAATAGTGCACTTGATGTGGTGCCATTTGGGACGTGGGCATGGAGAGATGCAGTATCTGCTCACACACATTTCAGCCCTGATAAACATCACTGCAGAGAAACGGTCAATACGACAGACTTTACACTCTGAATGGATGAATGAATGAGGGAGCGGGGACACTATTATCGAAATTATCGACACAGACCAAATTTCCTGGTCCTTTTGCTGATTTAGAAGGATAGAAAACCTGTAGGACCCTACTTGGGACAATGTAAAATATAACACCTCAAATGGCTGATTATTAATGGGACAATTGACAGTTAAAACAAGGGTATTCTAAAAAAAAAAAAAACGTATGGAACATCGCTTATCGTTAAAAAAACAAATCACAATGTGGATTCTTTTAGGTCATTTTTCTGCTGTCTTGACTTTGATCTGAAGCATTTTGTTAGCTTATTCCATAAGCTTGGTTTTCGGCCAAACATAATGCATGTATATATATATATATATGTATGTATATATGGTGTGGTTCATAGAAGACATATGGATGGTATAAACACAGTAACAGACCCACTGTAGCCAAATCAGACTGGTATGACCTTGCCTACATGTTTATCACAAACACACTCTGTGTTTATGATACACAGTCCCAGACATCAATCCAAGGATCAGAAATAATCCGCCTCTCTCTCCCTCTCTCCCTCTATCTCTCCCCCTTCATATATTTCCTTCTTTACTTCTCTCCTTTCCATCACTTTTCTTTCACTCGATTTCTTTCTTTTCTGTCATCCCTCCGTCTCTCCATCAATTCACTCCTCCCCCTGTAACTCTCCCTCTCTCCTTCACGCCTCCATCTTTCCTCTCATCTTTCCCTCCCTTGTCTTTCTTCCCATCTGATTCTTATTTTCTCTCCCTCCATTTCCTACCGTCTCTCTCTCTCTCCCTCTCTATACACCTCCTTCTCCTCTGCTTCATTCCCTTTCACCCCCCCCCGCGTTGCCAGTGTGTGTGTGTATGTGTGTGTGTGTGTGTGTGTGTGTGTGTGTGTGTGTGCGGGTGTTTCTGTGTGAGTCTGTGAGTGATGCCTCAGTGCCCTCAGTATTGTGGCTGGCTGCATTATGCCGGTGGGCGTCACTCTGCCCGTTGTCACGGCAGCATTGTGATGATTGGGGGGTGGGGGGGTATTACAGTATCAATATCCTGACACTGCGACAAAAGGACAGCCGACAGAGCCACATATCACTCCACCTCTGCACTCCTTCCTCCCTCATCCCTTCTTCCATCTCTCTCTCTCTCTTGCCCCTTCTCGCGCCGAACCTCCGTCCCTTGCCCCTGCGCGCCCCGCGTCAATTCCCTCCCCCCTTCAAATTGATTTCCTTCCATCTCCCCTCTAAATATGTACATATTGATCCCCCCGTCCCTCACTCCGTTCTTTCTCTCCTCTGTTGTTTTTTTTGTTCACTCCAACATCTATCAGATTTCCTTCTCTCCATCCTCAGACCTCCCCTCCTCCTGCTGCTCTCCTTCCCTCCCTCCTTATCTCACTTCATCTCTCTTTCTCTCCTCCTCCCACCCTCTTTCACTCATCTCTCATTTCATCACCCCTCCTCTCTTTCTCTCTACTTTTTCTCTCTCCATCCCTCTCTGTGTCTGTGTCTCTCTCTTTCCCCCTCCCTGCTTGTTTTTTTTGTTTGTCTCCGTCTCACTCACTCTCTGCATATTAATTGCTGCGTTTCTGCTGCGGCGGAGAAAACAATCAAAGCACACACACACACACACAAACAATCAAAGCATCACACACACACGCACACACACACACACACACACACACACACACACACACACACACACACACACACACACACACACACACTTCATGCATGCAACAAACAGACTGCACATATGCCACTTACTCTGGTACACAAAAGATGTCTAGAAGATAGAACAATATGGCGGACTGAATGTATCAGTACCATTATCTACAGGCACTCATGTAAATGTCTTCTCATTATTATTGTCATTATTATTATTATTGAACACTGCAATAACTGTGATATGTGGCAGTCTTGCTTACCTTAGTGCATTGACTGCAAAATCCTCTCTACAAAGCATCTGCTAAAAATGACGAGCGTTTCAATTATTTTGAAAGAGTCCCTTCAGAAAGTATTCAGACCCTTCACCTTTTATGAGGTGTTGCTTTCTCCACGTTTTGTTGTTATAGATTTACTTTATAACTGATTGAATATTTGGCCATCAATCTACACACAATACCCCATAATAACAAATCAAAAACATGTTTTGGGAAATTTGTGTCAATTTACTAAAAATGAAAAACTGAAAAAACTGTACATAATTCTTCAGATCTTTTGCCATGACATTCCAAATTGGGCTCAGATGCATCATGTGTCCTTTGATCATTTATTATTATTATTTTTTAATAAACATCCTTCTTGAGATGTCTCTAGATCTTGACTGACATCCACCTTTGGCAAATTCAATTGATTGACATTAGAAAATCACACCATGAAGTCCAAGGAACTCTCCATAAACTTCAGAGATAGATTTGTGTTGAAGCATAGATATGGAAAAGGTTATAAAAATTGCAAAAGCATTCAAAGCTCCAAGGAGCACAGTGGGCTCCATGTTTGTGAAATGGAAAAAGTTTGGAACCGCCAAGGATTCCTAGAAGTGGCCATCCTGCCAAACTAATAAACCAGGCAAGAAAGGGCTTTGTCAGTAGGAGAGCTGCAGAGTTTGTCTGCAGAGTTGGGTGAACCTGCCAGAAGGAGAACCATCTCTGCATCACCCCATCAATTAAGCCATTATGGTTGTGTGGCTAGATGGAAGCCACTCCTGAGTAAACAGCAGATTACATGTGGTCTAAAGGATTTTGAGAGCTTGAGGAAGAAGATTCTCTGGTCAGAAGTTATCGCTTACCATCCCTGCTTTGAGGCATGGTGGTGAGAGCATCATGCTATGGGGATGCTTCGCAGCGCAGATAGGTTCTTGAGGAAGATTCATCTTTTAGCATGACAACTACCTGAAACACACACAGCCAAGACAATGCTGTAGTGACTTAAGAACAAGCCTGTGTATGTCCTTAAGTGGCCTAGGCAAACCCAGACTTGAACCCCATTGAACATCTGTGAATAGACCTGATACTCCCCATCCAATCTAACAATGCTTGAGAGGATCTCCAAGGAAGAGTGGAAGAAACTGCCCAAATATAAGTGTGCAAAGCTGGTAGAGGCATTCCCAAGAAAACTCAAAGCTCTGAGGCACTTCTAAAAAGTACTGAATTAAGGGTCTGAATACTTACGTACATGAGATATATCAGGGGTTTTTTAATAAATTGGAACAAATATTTAGAAACGTGTTTTTCCCATTGTCATAATAGAGTATTTTGTGAAAATTTTTGGCAAACATTTTTATTTAATTGTTTAATTTTATTCATGAATTATATCTATAACACAACAAAATGTAGGGTTCTGAATATTTTCCAAAGGCACTGTTGTTACCATATACTGTACTGTAGTTTCCACTTCACATGATCTGGAAATTAGGTCTTTTCCTTTTTGCAATCCGTGGCTTCATCATTGTCAAGCATTTTGTTGAAATGTATTCCATGACGTCCCAATTTGATACAGCTAAATGATGACTCCTCACTGAACCTAATATACATACAAATCTGGACCTGACTTGGCGGCCTAAATACAGCCAAGAAAATGGTTGCCTTATGATGACAAGCATCTCAAACTCTGCTATGCCAGGAAAATATCTCTTTATTCATATAATTAAAGCATAGCTTAACTTGAACAACGAAATTTTCAATTGTATGGTTCAAAATCAGGCATAATGTGGAAGAAATGGAACGGAGTCTTTGACAGATTGACATAACTATTTATATAAGTGAACTTTGATAAGCAGGTTGTGCTGTGCATAGAATAGGTGTGTGTGTGTGTGTGTGTGGGGGGGGGTACATTTGTAGTTGTAGTAATGTCTGTTGGTTTTGTGTTGTTCTGTCATGTCAACTAAACACATAACAATAGCAATTTGTTCATAAAAGAAATAACTTGTGAAAAATACAGTAATATATCCTATTATAGTTCTATGAGTTCATAGGAAGGCTGATGAAATACGGAGTAATGGTCAGGATGCTATTTACAGTTCTAGGCCACTAGGCCTGCATCAGGTGAAAAAAATATGAATGAAAATACTGTGCTGCGCTTGTATGTGCACGCGCACGCATAATAGTAAATTGCCTGTATTTATTGCAATCCCTAATAATCAAAAATCTCAGCCAGATGCTAAAGTCACTGACAACTGCCTCGCGCAGTGATGCTCCAGGAGAGGTACACAGTTGGAGAAGCGAGTGGGCCGGTTAAAGGCAGTGCACCTGTGCTGCGCCTCCACGAGCGCGGGGCCACGTGGGATAAAGTTGCTTTTTTTCCCGCGTGCTGTGATTGGGTATGCAAATCGAAGACTTAGATGTGGAGGTTGATTCTGTAAACTTTCGAGCTTGAACTTGAATCTTCAGATTCCAATGCTGATGAAATCAAAGATTAACAATACTTTTTGGTGGGAAACCTTTGTTCCAATTCATAGTGAAAGCCACTTGTTTGGGACTGATCCTGTTAGTAAACCAAAACCGTTATAAAACAGTGAAACGACGTAAACCTAACATATTTTGTGTGATTAAAATAACAAAATAAAATATGGATAATTCGCGTTCAGCATATATTTCATAACTTTTTTGCACTTCGATAAGACACGTTTTCCCAAACTTCTGTAAGTTTTCATCTATGATCCCACCTGATCGACTGCTGTGTCGTTATTTCGGGCTGCTACAGCACTGGGCAGAGCGTGCCCGAGCTGATAGCCTGCCCCGCTTGTCAGTGTTCTAAAATGGTGCTCGTGAGATTATAATTACATTTGCAACCTACATCACTCTCCCTCCCACTCCCATCGCTCCCTCTCTCTCTCTTATTCACTCACTCACTCACTACTGCACAATAAATGGATCTTTGAAAAAATGTGAGAGACGTGCGAGAGAGAGAAAGGGAGGAGAAGAGGGTGAGCTAAGGGAGGGGGGAAACGGCGTATGCTTGTATACAACAACCCCTGATTTCCATTTTTTTCTCAACTCGTAATGTATTTAATTCAAGTGAAACGTAATCATGACGTGTCGTGTCATTAATCCGCCCGCCGCCTCTCCCGTAAGTACATAGTCTTACTTTCATCATAAATATCTAGTTAATTTACAATATATACTATCCATACGTTTACATGTGCACTTTTATATAGGGTAGTGTGGAACTGCGGTGGTGTAGTACTATAGTAAAACCTATCCAAATTGGTGGTATTTATCGTGATTGTTGTTGTCTTCATGAACAACAAATATCTGACGACGACTTTTTTTTGTGTAAATCCGGGTAATCACCATATAGTTGCAGTGATTGAAGCTTATTGTAGCTCCATTTTATTTAGCATTTTTTCCACTTGCAGTTTTGATGTGTTGTTATATAGTGATTGTTGAAAGTGACTGGCGGGTTGTAGACTAGTGTAGTGTGTGGTGTTGGTGCTGCATGTATGTTCCCATGCACACTTCGGCACTTTACAGTGTCATGTATGTATGTATGTATGTATGGGGCCGGTGATGTAGCTTACATATGTGCGCGCGTGACCGACCGTCTGCATGCGATAGACCCATACCGTGACATGACAAAAGTAAAAGCGGATTTTATAAGCATGATGGAATAGTTTCAGCTATAAGTTGTGGCCTACAATCTCCATATGTACAATGTCGGATAACGTCGCTTACACTGTAAAATACTTTATGCAATTTGAAGTGCCCTAAAAGTCAACTAAAGTGGAAACAGAAGTGTATCATGGTATATAAATTGCACAACTTTGATTAAGTTAGGATATATATATATATATATAGGCTTTTGTTATAGCCTAATAATATGATAATATATAATGGCATTTGCATTCATCCATGCATAAACATATAATTTAATTTATAACACTGAACTTAAATCGCAACTTTGGCCCAAAATAAGTTGCATAGTCTTTTTAATTAGTCAATCTGGAGTAACCTGATTTGCTTCTTAACGCTCGACCACCTTTGATCTCTTGTCGCGGACATATTTTGTGGTTAACTAGCCTACATGTTCCAGTATGATTTACGAAAGCTGCAACGTGAGTAGCCTACATTCTAGGTAGAGACGATTAGCCAGGCTAATTCTTTTGTTGGAGACGCATTACGTACGGCATATTGTTTTTAAGATTACCAGTTTACCCAGATGTTTCTTAGGTTGGTAACTCTATGCGTCCAGACTACACCTATCTAACTATAGCTAGGCCAACTACCCAACGTTTTTTTAAAAACAGTCCCACCAGTCTACTACTATATTTACTACGACGATTACCAGGCTACTACTATTACAACCGGTAAGCCTGTCCTAGCGTCACCTCTTACGAGTACGAGCTTCACTTTAGCTATAGGCTACCGCTCTCCTTTGGGTTACTGTGATTTTGCAAGAAAGTAGCAAGTGTGATTCGTGTAACGTTGTATCTCATTCTGAAAACGAAATGTTTTCCCTGCGGGTGAGATAAGTTACTGGGTTGTCTTCTGTAGCCTACGTGTGCTGTTCTAAATGTGATACGGTCTGATTTAGTTTTAGGGTGATGGAGGGGAAGATTGGCAGCGAAGATGAAATCCATGATGGCACTTTTCTCGTCCTCCGATCCCTCCTCGCAACACTCATGTCTTTTCCCCTCCCTTTCAGTCTTTTGTTATAGATTTAGGAACAAAATGGATGGAGCATGGGGAGCGATAGCTACATGACAGCATAGGCAACGACCGTGACTCCTCAACGGTTTAAGATTAAACAATCGTGTTAGGCTACTATGTTCACTTAGAGGATTTAATAATATTTTACAAGCTAAAGAGCAGCTGCGAAAAGGATTACTCTAATCTCGTTTTTAGACGATGTGTAGGCTAGGCTTTGCGCCCACGCATTGTTTGTTGATAGTTATTTATTTCATTAATGTGGCTTTTTAATTGAGATGGCCGCGAGAGAGAAGGCAGGGGAAAGAGCGACTGAAAATGGTTGCACGTTATTGACGCACATCATACAGGGCGAGGAGGAAATTCCTCTCCAGATAACAGGCAGACGTGTCATCATCTGTGGTGACCGGAGAAGGCGAGACAATCCCATTGCCTCCGTTTCAAACCCCACTTCGAAAGAAAATGTTTTAGACATTTAAAAAAGTCCCGTATTCCTACTACCGTGGTTTGATTCATCACTTTTGTCAGCAGGAAAATTTGTCAGCATGTAATGTGATTTAAGGCACTGTAACCCATTGCATCCCTATATCCTTTTTGAATCCGTTCGGTTTTCTCCTAAATGTATGATTTTCCGCCTAGTTTAAACAGTCCAACTCAAACTACATAAGTAATGGACTTCAACAAGTATTCTTCCCCAAGCTCCCTAAAACTTCTTGTGTCATTTTACCATCCTATTGTTTACAATAAGTGCCATTATTTTAGGGAAATGCTGTCACCTTCAGATAGAAATATAAATAGAACATTGGACTTGCATTTAATCAAACATTTGAAAATATGCAAATTTACATTTCCCATCTCTATCTTGTAGCATACCATACCTTTATGTAGAGCACCTCTTCACAGCCCTTGAGGGGTGCAACATTCAGACACTCTCCTATCTTTCTTTCCCTCTCAACTCTCTCCTCTCTCTCTCAAGGAGCATCCCAATCAAGCCACTGATTAATTTAATTGGGTCATTAAGACTCTGTGGGATGGATAGACACCTGCTCGGCCTCCTCTGTGAGAGGAGACACAGACAACGGTGCATGGTGGCATTTATAGACTACCACTGCCAGTGTTTGGCTCTAAAACATTCCCAGAGCATAGCCCAAACCCGACAAGTAGATCTACACAAGCAATAACTCCCAGCCCATCATCAGGTTTAGAGTTGAATATTATTTTCAAATGTTCAACTTTCAGAAACATGTTGTAGTGTAAACAAACACCTTAAGCCAGACCTGTAAGGGTTGAACTGACAAATTACAGACAGTCATATACAACAACGTGTACCTACATTGTTATTCCTGTACAATTATGGTAATCTTCCAGGTAACCTCTAATCCAACAAGATTAGATAAGTGAAAGGAAAGGGTTATTCTACATATACAGTATTTGGCAAGACTAAGCATACTCACTGGGTTCACCCCACTTGGCCACTATTCCCCTAAAGTCTGCACTAATTTAAAGAGGTATTCCAAGATGTTTGCCCACTGGATGTAGAAGTGGCACTATCTAGCTGAAATGGGTCAGAGAAAATTGTTTAATGTTATGTGCTGCTATGTGCCCGTGTCATCAAAACCACTCACTTTCAAAGTTGGTGTTTCGTGAATGAGTGAGGTATGATAGTGTTCCTACTTATAAATTATGCACATATAAAGAGCCTAAAAAAGGGAAGTCTCAAAAAATGGTTTGTTAATTCCAAAAAGACCCTGACTGCATCTTTGAGTATTTCACAGAATAGGCAATAGGGTGTCATTTTGGGCATTCTCTATTGGTGTATGTTGATCATTTTATGACGCATAGCCAGACTAAACTAGGGGCCAGCTTTGCTGCTTGACCACCCAGTCTCACAGACAACATCAATATTCATGATGTTATGGAATCTGTCTGGAAGGGACTGGTTGGGCAGAAAAATGACCAGTTGCTGTTGCTGAAACACACACACACACACAAACACACACACACACACACACACACACACACACACACACACCTTCATGTTACTGTAGATTACATTTCTAACCATTGTAAGTTGCAAGTTATAAAGAGGACACTTTGGAGCTCAGTGATAATTGCTTGCAGCTTTACAATGCAATACTTCTTTATGGAGTTATCTGCATATTTCAACTCTGTGTGCCAGAGTTAGCTATGGAATGCATGTGCTAAGATGATCTAATATTTTTAACACTTTAACACCATCATGCGGTTAGGGCAGTACATTTCCTGTTCACATTCATAGCCTGATGTACCCGTGTTATCAGTACAATCTGTACCCATTCACATACTTCCCTTAACCTATAGATGAGTACTGTAATGAAGGGAATAGGAGGCCAGAACAGGGTCTTGTACAGAAGACAGGAAACGTTGTTCTCAGTTGCAAAATGTTTTGCCAAACTGAACACTACCCAGTTGAAGGGAAAAGTGGAGCGGAGGAGGAAGTGAGCCCAGAGGGTCAGAATCAGAACACAGTGAGTCAAAGAAGTCAGACAGCCCACTGTCCATGGCAGAGAAGCCAAAGCAGAAGAAGAGGGATATAAAGTTGAAGGGAGCGAGGGAGGGAAAGAGAGGGAGGGAAAGAGAGGGGGTTCAGGGAAAGGTGAAAGACAGGAAATGAATCCCGTCTGTGGGGATGTTTTGCCGCGTGACCACGGCGATAAAAACCACAGCAGGCCCTGAGTTACTGTACCACACAGAGAGAAAACACGCACACACTGTTTCACTCACACAAAACCTCACTCGCTCACACCTCCACATTTTAAAACACACAGTCTTGAACTCACACATACTTTAAACACATTCGTTCACGCCAACAAACTTTCAAACATTAAATTGCCAAAGACACTTTCTGTCTTTTTCTCTTTATTGCCTTCTCACACACAAACACACACATTTTTAGAATTTGTATCATTGCGGGGACACAAATTTTCAAATCCTATTTTCTCCATGTCTAAAGATTACCCATAAACCTAACAATTCCAAAACCTAACCTTAACCCTGAGGGCCTGTTTCACAGACACCGATCAACCCTAGTCCTGGACTTAAAATGAAAGTTTTATGGATATAAAACTCCATGGAGCTTGTTTTTTTAGTCCAGGGCTAGGCATGATCTTTGTCGGCAATACACCTAACCGCTGAGCTGAAAAATATTTTTTTTTTAGTTTTTTTTTAGACATGAGTATAGTTAAACGTGGACACTCTCTCACACACTTCTGTCATTCTATACTTCCGGAGACCTGAGACTTCATCTTGACTCAGAAATTCATGTTCCCTATTTCCTAGCCCTAATCATTACCTCAATTATCTAACTTTTATGCCTTAACTAAAAACTAACCCTTAATCTAAAAATAACCAGTAATGCCTAAACCTAAAAGTAACCCAAAGTTTTCTCTAAACCAGACAACTAAGTTGGAAATTGAATTTTCCCTAGTGGGGACCTGCCAAAAAAATGTTGGTGACCAATTTATTTAAGATTTATTTTTGTGGGGACATAGATCTTGATCTTTCTTTCTCTCTGTCTCTCTCTCTCTCTCACACACCCGCACACGCACACACACAAAAGCAGTACACTAACTCACTCACTCAACAATACACCTCATGCTCTCCAAACCCACTGATATGGGCTGTTACGCAATATACCAAGGATGCATTTATATATTGTTTCTTTGTCTCTCGCTCTCTCACACACACAACCATCCTGTCACTGTAATACGTTCAGTACCCAAAGGCCATGGCAAACCCGACAAGAGAATCTCACAAACCCATCATATGGGTTGACACATATACGTACACATTCATGAGCCTTTTACGCTATATGTTTTAATAAACCAGGATCCATGGCCTGAGGTGTTGGCTTGTAACGGCCATGTACTGACTTGTCTGAGCCCTGTCCCGCTCACAACCGCAAATATAGTTAAGTTTGTAAATTCTTCGTACTCTGATGATCTAATGTCATGCAAATGCACACACCCCATATGCCGCATGCATTGTACCTAAACAGACAGGAAGTGATGTGAGCACGGCGTTTCCATGACAAATCTGTGACATCTATGGTAGGGTGGCCCAAAGACCTGCGTAAGTATTCATTCTCTGTTGTGATTTCAACCTGTTTCATTTTGGTTTTGTGTGTTTGTGAGTGTGTGTGTGTGTGTTTGCGTATATTTTTTTTTGTTTGTGTCCCAGTGGGGACCAAAAATCCCCACAGGAATAGTAAAACAGAGAAAATGTGACCTTGTTGGAACATTTCGCCCGTGTCCATGAGAAAAATGTCTATTTTTGGTTCAGGGGTTAAGTTTTGGCTAAAAGTTAGATTTGGGGTAAGAATGAGTGGTTTGGGGTTATATTTAGGGTGAAGAGTTAGGTTTACAGCAGTTTTGGGGGTTAGGTTTAGGTTAGTGAAAATATGATTAAGAATCAAAAGATTATTAGGGGTCCCCTCAAGTTAATAAGTTACAATGTAAAACGTCTCTGTGTGTTTGATGGTAGGGTAATGTGGGGTGTTAAAATGTGATGCTTTTATACGTCTTGGGAAAAGCAACCATAACTCTCCTACGGTCCCACATGCTAGTCATTCGCATCAAATGAATTGTAGCTGTGTTGAAAGCCATATACTAGGAAGCCGGATGGGTTGATTACACTATGTAGCTCATTCTTTCTCCCCGTCTCTCCCCCTCTGTCTTGCACCTTATCTCCCTCTCTCCATCAATCCAAATTTGGAAAAGCTTTATTGGCACGATAGGGCTGGTCGGGCATGGTGGCCGCTGTCAGAGCAGAACAATGCAGTGGAGACACTGATATTCATATGATAATGCCATCACATCAGACCATACGAGCTAGCGCGCACACACTGGCAACCACCTCGCTAATGCGAGAAAACTACAAAACAAACAGGTCACAGTCCGCCTTTCCCTTTTATTCACATTAGAAAAATTGCAAATCACATTATCGTAGAATCAGCGTTGGGGTCTTATAATTCAGTTATCTTTCATTCTCTGTCTCTCTTCTTCTTTCTACCTCCCACCTCCCTCTCTTTTTCGATGTCTCTCTCTTCCCTTCTTCCTCTCCTCGCCATGTTGGCAGGCCCCAATCTACCAGCTGATATCAGCATTCCCTGGCACCGTGCCAACGCTGGCTCCACCGCAGAAGAGAAAGAGAGAGGGAATGAGAGAATGAAAAGAGAGGGAGTGAAAGAACGAAAAGGAAATTATTGGATAATGGAGTGAGCGGGGGTGGGGGGGTGGGAGGAGTGGAATCAGGGAAGGAGGGAAAGAGAAAAAGAAAAAGAGAGAGAAGGAGCAACAATGGAGGATTAGAAGGGGAGGGAGGAAAGGGGAAGGGAGATGGGGGAAAGAATATGATTGATATTGTGCGATGTCCCTGTTAGTCATGGCGGAGCGAAAACATCAACCAGGCTGCATGAGTGTCTTTGTGAACCAAGCGCCCGACACACACACACACACACACACACATATACACGGTCACACAAACATACACAAACACACACTCGGTCACATGCGCAGATGGACCGTTCCTGTACACAGATGTACAGACCGTACACAAACATGCGCATACACCTGCGCTTCCAGATGTTCCATTGTTTGGCCGCGATGATTGACGACCTTGAGCGAGACCTCGTTGAGGGCTTCTTCTTGGGTCTATCACTAACCAGATGTGGGGCAGTGGGGGGGTTGTGTGAACACGGTCGTGTTTCATAACTTCAAATACAGTCTGCGTAATGTATGTGTTTAGGTTGGAGTGTGTGGGATTGGTTGGCTGTGTTCCTTTAGTTTCTGGGGTCGTGTGCATGTTCATGTGTTTGTGTGTGTGTGTGTTTGTGTGTGCGTGGATTCAGTCTTGATTAAGCCGCTACTGTGCATATGCACAGGAAGGGTGTGTGGGGAAGTCAAAACATCTCGCGCCCATCCTGTTTGGGACAGTCGTGTCCTGTGGTGCCCTTAGCTTCACACACACACGCACATACGCACACAGACACAAATGAACAGGCACACAATAACACACACACTTATATAATATACAGACACCAAACATATGGTTAAGTGCACTATGTATCATGCACATTTATCAGATCCACCTGTTGCACATTTGAAAGACACACACCTGTTGAGAATAAGAAAGACACAGGCCCTCACACACACACACGGTTGTCTGTATGGTGACCAGAAAACCATGTTCACTGTTCCCTAACCCACCCCAATCCTAACCATAACTTCAATAACCTAACCTATACTGTATGTCTAAATGATTTTGTATTTCTATCCTTGTGGGGACTTAACCCCGACAACGAAATACATGTTCTCTATTCCCTAGACGTAATCCCCTTTCCCTAATCTTGACCTAACCCTAAACTTAACCATACCCTTCCCTAAGGTGTATTCAACTTTTACCCTACGAGGTCTGAAGCCTGCTCATTCTCTGATCTTCCTCATCATTTATTTCCCCCACCTGGTGTCAGTCCCTGATTAGAGTCGCATTATGTTCTTTTTGGCGTGTCACGATATGCAGCTGTAACATGCAATATGTTTCTTTAGTATCTGTTTTATACATCCAGCATGTTTTAACATATTGGCTGTGTGTGTTTTCAGAGGAATAGAGGAGGTGGCCATCAAAGCCACTTGTCACGCGTCTGCCAAGAACCTGAAACATGGCATAGCAGTATCCACGATACTGGTGAGGACTCCCGTTAGTTTTCAGGACATCAAAAGACACTTCCCCTGAAACACAGTCCTGTATATTCCTAGCACACACCTTCAGCCTAGGAATATTCTGAATTATCCCAGCTTGTACGATTTAGGGCAGTGCAAGTGTTTTGTCTTATATATGTTATCTCTATATATATATATTTTTCTGTCTCTTCTTTCTCTCTCCTTATTTAGGAATCTCTTTCTCTGTCTGTATCTCCCTGTGTGTATCTCCCTCTCTGTTGTTTCTCACCGTATTTGTCTCTCTGCCCGTCTATATACATATATCTCTGTCTTTTTTTTGCAGAGAATGGATTCTCCTCCTGAGTGTGTCTTGGCTCTGTCGTGTGAGCCACCCCAGTCACCTCCCACACTACCATCTCTGGACCACAGTCCCCAGGCGTCCCCACCACACGGCCTTCCGGGCCGGCCCGTCCACCTCAGCCCCTCAGCCCTGTCCCGCAGCCCAGAGCCCCTGTCGGACACCCCAGACACCACCCCCTGCTTCCCCCTCTCCCCCTTCGCCCTCAATCACCACGGCGAGCAGGAGGAGGATGACGAAGAGGAGATGTCCGTCCCTCCGTCCCCCACCCCTGCCGTCGCACTTTTCCCGGGGGATCCGGCGGAGGTGTGTAGCCCCTCTCCGGAGAGCTCTCCTCCGGCCACGCCGATGTCATCAGCCCCTCTCCCCGGGTTCGGGGCCCTGGAGCTGGCTCTGTCCTCTGGGCAGCAGGGTGCCTGTAATGATGAGCTGGACCTCCAGCTCTTCCATAAAGACGGGGGAAGCCTGTCTGGCTCCATGCCCGGGACTGGGGGAGGTTCTGGTGGAGCGGCTGGTCTCAAGTTCCCCTGCCTGGTCTGTGGAAAGAGGTTCCGCTTCCAGAGTATCCTGTCACTCCATGCCCGTGCTCACAGTCTGGACCGAGACCGTCGAGCCGCTGCTCTCTACCGGACCGCCAGCTCCACAACCGGGAGCATCATCGGGAAGGGGTCCACAATGCATCTCAAGCCTCACCAGAACCACGGTGACATGGGGCAGAATCACCGTAGCCACCGCCGGAGCCTCCAGCTGTCTGGATCTCTCACCCACAGCCTGAGAGAGGAGGACGATGAAGCTCTGCAGATGGATCACCAGGCTCTCCAACCCTTCCTGATGGACGACAGCACCCCTCTAACCCCTCCAATGACTGAAGAGGTGCCTCTCTCCCTCACCTCCCCCTACTCCTCCTCCTGCGGCCTGGCTGGCATCGGTCCTGCCGTTCTGGAAGACGCCGCCCCGGCCTCGACGGCGTCCACCGCGTTCCGCTGCCACGCCTGCAAAGGTAAATTCCGCACGGCTTCGGAGCTGGCCCGCCACGTCCGGATCCTCCACAACCCGTACAAGTGCACCCTGTGCCACTTCTCCGCCAGCCAGGAGGAATGCCTGGCGGCTCACCTCCAGGACAGCCACCCCCCCCTGTCCTCGCCATCCCTGTCCCCCCCGGCGGAGCTCCCCGCCCTGCCCCCCTACAACCCCAGACGCCCCGGTGTCGTGAGCACGGTCGCCACCATGGCCGTCCCCTCCCCCACCCCGGACACTGCCATTCCCACTCCCGCCGTGACCCCGGCCCTGGTCCCGGGGGCGCCCCCCCTGCCGGCCTTCCGCTGCGAGACGTGCGGCCAGCGGTTCACCCAGTCATGGTTCCTGAAGGGTCACATGAGGAAGCACAAGGACTCCCTGGACCACAAGTGTCAGGTGTGTGGCCGTGGCTTCAAAGAGCCCTGGTTCCTCAAGAACCACATGAAGGTGGGTTACCTACGCTGTGTGTGTGGGTGTGGGTGTATGTGCGCGTGCACGAGCGCGAGCGCAATCTCGGGTCCGTCTAACTAATGAAATGCGCTGCGATTAATTAACGGTAGGCGTCGAACTACGACGTGCGGTTCTATTAAAGTGGCATGTCAACCTCTGTTACAGGTCCACCTCAACAAGCTGGGTCTCAAGGCAGGTCTGGGAGGGCTAATGGGTCCTGGTGCCGGGTCTGAACAAGGCGGGTCTAAAGGGGCGGTCACCAGCCAGGGCATTAACTCTCTCTACTCCAGCCTCCTCCTGGCCCGAGCAGGCGGCGGCGCTAGAGGGGGCCGAGGAAGGGCCGACCGGGATGGCGCCAGTAAATCCGCCATCTTGGGCTACCTGGGGTTGCCCAGCGACGGCGGTGCCAGCTGCATGGAACGCCTACAAGCCGTGGCGCAGGTGGCGGAGATGGGGAACGGGAACGGAGGAGGAAGAGGAGGAGGGGACACGGCGCCGGACGGAGGCGACCAGATAGCCATGTGGCAACTGGTAGCTCGTAGCCTGGTGGCGGCTCAGCAGGCCCAGCAAGCCCAGCAGACGCAGAGGCACAATCAGAGGAGCCAGGCCCAGCACCAGCACCGAGCCCCGTCCAGGAGCTCCGTGGTGGGGGAGGCCGAGCAGGTCAGGGCCTACCTCGGAGGCCTGGATCCCAGGGAGGAGCCGCCGTCCTCTGCGGCCCCGTGGGAGTGTCCAGACTGCGGGAAGCTGTTCCGGAGCCTTCAGCAGGTGGTGGCGCACGCCCGCGTCCACGTCCAGCGGCCCCAGAAGAGCCACGGTCACCCTCCGCGCCATGCCGCGGCAGGAGAGGAGGACGGAGGGGCGACCCGGGGTACGGGAGGACGAGGAGGAAGCGGAGGGAGAGGAAGTAGTGGCGAGGGACGGCAGGAGCCCAAACTTCAAAGTAGTCTCCAGCATTCGTCCGGAGGCGGAGTCGGAGGGTTCCAGTCGGTGATGTCATCATTCCAAGGTACGGAGACATGGATTCACACCTGTGAAACATCCCTAATGTTTTGCATCAACCGGGGCTAAAAAATAAACGCAAATGAGAAGCTTGTAGAAAAGGTGGGCGAGTGCAGAACCTCTCAAACTCAGTAAGCTGTCAGTGTCACTACATTACGTCCATTAAAGCTCCGTTCCCTGTCCCATCTTCCCCTTCTTTATCTGTTCCTCTCTCACTTTTCTCTCCCTCTCTGTTTCGCCGTCTCTCTCCCTCTGGCTCTCTCACTTATGCCCCCCCCCTCTCCAGGAGAGAACGGTCTGTCTGGATCATCGTCAGGTTCATCTGTGACCTCCAGGGAGCGTGTGCGAGGCACTGGGGTGAAAGATTGCCCCTATTGCGGTAAAGCTTTCCGCTCCTCTCATCACCTTAAAGTGCATCTGAGAGTTCACACAGGTGAGCCTGCCACTAGACCCCCCCCCGAACCCCCCGAACACTCCTAACAATGGCTGGATCCCAAATCGACCCCTAGCCCCTAAACCTTCAGCCTTAGGACAATAAAGCTGCATCTGTTCAATCTAGGGCCTTGGGTGCTTAGGGTGTATACATCCAACCAAGAGCCTAGGGCCCTTAAGATGTGTCATAAGACGTTTATGTAGTATTTATCTCACCAATGGCTTTGGCACTGCTGCGGAAATGAGAGGATTGGATAGAAAATGCATTGACAGTAAAGTTGCCTTAAGATTGGCTGTGTGGAAATGTAATTAAATTGCGGGCCAATCAGCTAGGTGTCGATTTGGAATTAGCCAATTAGGGTTGTGTCACAGGCCCAGACGTTGCTGTCGCATGCCATCTTACAATGCCAGGATAGCATATCTATTTTGTATCTTTCTGTGTTATATCGTTTTAACGATGGGTTGATGAATGCAACGTCTGTGCAGGGGGAATGGGACCAGTTACTGACATACAACCTACTGTAGGACACTAGACCTGAAGTACATGAACACCTATCACATTTACGTTCATTAAACTCATACAAC